>BEXV01001504.1:66963-81625 GCA_003118195.1 Hemicentrotus pulcherrimus
TTGAAAGGTTGACGAGATGCAGATTAAGTTTTTTTTTCTCTCATGATTCATCCCCACCAATCCACCTCCCTCCCTCCCTCCCTCCCTCCCTGCCTCCCTGTTTGTGTAATACACTTTCAATTTCAAACCCACAGAATCACAATAGAATGGCAAAGTTAATAACCTTATTCTCAACACTATCTGAATGTTTCCACAAATAATACTCATTATCTTTACAAATACAACGCTCAAAAACAGACACACCCAGTTTTTGCAAGTAAACATAATACATACACACTCCATCTTCACAATCAACAAAACCTCCTCCTCTAGGATTCCTTCACAAGTTCAGCCTAATAAAGCAATCAATCAAAATCAATTCATAACTCGGCTCTTCATGCCACCACAATGACTCACAATGACCAGGGAATAATTCTTCCTCTCATCCTTGATTAACAAATTTCATTTTACGTACCAAGTGTTTTTATTCCCTCTCTCTCAAATTTGTATGCATGGTGTTCAAAATTTGATGAACGATCATGTCAGAAATGGGTAACAAATCGCCATTTGATACCAGGAGAATGACTCCCTTCTGACCTCTAGGTTATGTATGATTCTCGTCCATACCCGATCAGGGCAGTGCAGTACCTAAATGGCACACTCTATTGGAGAGAAATAGAAAAATTCATCTATGGGACTTGACGAAGGATGAATGGTTTACTATCTGAGTCAATACATTAATTTGCTTCAATGGAGAAAAGTCTAACCCTAAACATGCCACAACGTATACAAGCAGTTACCTAAACAAAGATTTTAAGATAACAGTTTTTAACCAGTATTTGTCTTCTCATTATGTATCTCGGTACAAGCAGAGTTTTATAATATCTTACTTTAGAATTCAAGAGCCAGATTTGAAATAAAAGAATACATTAAAAATATCAGAACCAGGTTTAATAGTTAAGGCTACAGTGTACATACTGAACTGTGTACAGGATTTAACAGGGCATATCATCAAAGATCGTATCCAAATACAACTTTATATGAATGGCAAGCTGAATGAACGTATAATACATGTACATATTATATGGAATTAAAACAAAACATTTTCATTTTCAGCATTGCACAAAAGCAAATTAAGACCAAATTTTTCTCAAAATTAAGGTCCAACAGGGGTCACATTTTCCATCCTACGGTGATGACATAACATGTGGACCGACTCGTCTCATCAATATAGCCGAGGTGATGAGCCATGCAAAGTCATTGTGAATATGTCTACTCCACATAAGATGATGTCTTGAACTCTTGATAGTTAGTATTTACGTTGACAACTTCCGATTTTCAATGCTTTAGATTTTTGAGTTTTCAGAAAACTGTTACTCCTTTGACAGACGCTAAAATAGCATATACCACTAATGGATATTATTGTAATCTATGGCTTAAAACCATTCTGTGGATTTATTTCATTTTTCACCTCCAACCTGGTACTCTGAACATATCTTGGGGTTTTTTTAAACAAAAATATGGCGCAATGCCGTAAATCATCAGCACTTTCATATTTACAATCGCATGCTTGCCAATACTATGGTACCATCTTGATTTATGATTCAATATCACATTCGTTAATGATTAACAAAGGCTACACGCACTTGTACTAGGCTTATCATAATGGGCTAAAAAAACAGAACACTTTTGAATTGCTAGCACCTACATTATTAAAAAAAAAATAGCACCTACATGTAAAACAATTCAGACCCTACAAATTCAAACAAATTCATATCATCTTCTGTTTAAGAGAAGATGTTCTGGCATTTCTCAAGTTGAGAGACATGTATTGTGTCTTTCCCCAGAGGTTGGAGAGGGGTGCCTCTATCTTCTTGCAAAATACAGGAGTATGACCATTAGCACCGTGTCTCACTCTGTTGTGTTTAATGGAAATGGCCTTGTTGCTGTCCCTGCCAGAGTAAATAAATTCATTTCTGTAAAGATCACTTAAGCTTATTGGATTGATAATGATTCCATCAAGTGCTCTCTGGGCACGATCTAGATCCTCAAATCTTCCAGAAGACTTTTTTCCAGAGAAAAGTTTTCTGGAAGATTGTATGTCATTTTTTCCAAAAGTTCATAATTCTGAAGGTCCAAAGTTTATAACTCTCAAAGGTTCATTATTCAAAATTTCTAGAATGCAGATTATTGTGTGGATCTCACTTCATGGTGATTATCTGTAGCTTATTAGTACTTGCAATACACACAGATAAGTTCCAATTGTTAAAAAGAAGAGATGTTGTTAAATCATATGCCTTTATTTCATGATAACATTTCTTCTTTTTAACAACTGGAACTTATGATCAAAGGTTCACTATTCAAAATTTCTAGAACGCAACTTATTGTGTGGATCTCGCTTCATGGCGATTATCTCTAGCTCTCAGTTCTTCCAAAACATACATATAACTTCCAGTTGAAAAAGATGAGATAGCATAATCGAGATATAAACAGTACAGGCACTGGAAAATAAAATTGCAATCAATTTTGTCAATTAAGACTGACATTGGACAGTAAGTGGTTTAAATAAAGAAAGAAGCCGTACACTCCGAGAGAATGTAAAGTGCAAGGAAAGAAAAGTCTTAAAGGCATCGTTTAACAATCTTAAATCTGAGATGCATGGCCCTACGTGTTATCAGTGTCTGTGATATGGTGTAATATTGAAGCCCTTAAAAAAAATGCTCTTCAAAATGATCAAGAAGCGCCTCAAAAAAGTAAAAATCTTTGAGTGACCGGTTTTACCATACTCATTTTCCACAATAGACTGTAGTGTGATAAAAACTGTTAGGAAAACCGTTAAGAAAACATATTTTTAAATTTCGATTTCCAATCATATATATCTTGATAATCAGACAGGCGATCAGCTTGTAAAAGTCATGGGGTTCATGACTGACCTGAAGGTTTATATTTATCATTGCAGCATGAGCTAAATGCAGGATTTTGTTTCAGAATCTGAGTTAAAGTTACTGGATCCCTTTAAAGAAAGAAAGCATATGGAGTGACAAGATAAGAGCTAGTGTACTGAAAATGCAAACACACTGTGAGAGGTGTCATGATCTGTCATCGGACTGTGGATCACATGGTTTGCAGTTTGAGTCCTGCCGCAGCACTAATGTCCTTTGGCAAAACATTCATCTACATTTGACATTCTCCACCCAGGTGATGTGAAAGTGTACCTGGTAGGAAGAAATTCCTCAAATGCAAGAGCGCCCTCGCAGGGTAGTTTGGCTAATGCCAGGGTAATGATAGTACAGCACTTAGGAACTTTAGTATTAAGCGCTATATAAATATCCTTACTTATTAATCATTAAGTAATTTATAAAAATTTCCAGGGACTCTATTTCTTTTCTCTTCTTGATACCAGTAATCAAAATATATAACAACTGTCTGCATCATTCTTGTGAAAACTTAAAAAGTCAAAATTCTTTTCCTCTTCACCCCATTTTATGGTACATCATTAAAATAATTGTAACATATTGAACAAAATATATCATCATTTAATGGCAGAAGCCAGGATTGAGCTTGCTTTATGCCCCTTGCTCTTTAAAAAAAAAAAAAAAAATATTGTATGATTTGTACCCCATTTCGTAGACCATCAGGTCAAATACTTCCAAATGATAAAACTAAAATTTAAATCAAAGTACGGTTACATGTATATACAGTTTTATACTATTTTTTTCTTCACTTTTGAATATTATCCAGAAAAACATCCAAACAGAGTTTTAACTCAATCATACAGGTGTGTATGATCAAAGAAGGATACCCACTTTTTGAGTTCACTTTACAATATATACTGCTTGTATACTATTCAGATAATGATGAAACAGAGATGGCTCTCTGCATGTTAGGTACCGGTAGTAACCAAGACCACTTAAAACTGATTCCTTGTTCCTTTTCCGTGCACCTCCTTTTCTCAAATTGCTTTATGGTATCTTTTATTGGTCAATAAAGATGAATCTGAAGAAGAAAAAAAACCTGGGCAAAAATCACAAAGTCACTGTTCAGTTGTAGTGCCATTTTCATTTGGTTTGAGCCTCTGCATTGTATGGATTAATGAAGTTTCGTTTAGAGTAGATAAATTTGTGTTAAAACTGTCCAGATATCGTTTTATGTGTGTGCAGAAAAAAATATCAAATATCATATAACATATGACCTGCTCTTCTCAATTGTGTCGGAAAAATTGTATGAGCGATTGGGATCCAATAATGCAACTTGGCCCAATTTGCGATGCAGATTCGGCACAGCTACATGTAGGAAATAAAGCTCACATGACATGTATCTTCCTTCCTACAGTCAGTGGTATCACATGTCGCGTAAATGAAAAGGTTTTCGGTGAAAACGCCTTTGCCGGCTCCATAGCACAAAACAGTGAATCATGAAGGGTCACCACAGCTCGATGTTGGACCACCAGTTATTACCTTCCGACGAACGTCAACGAACATCAAATTGAACACTGACATGCCTAAGTACGTTGACCTCTCCCATGATTTACCCAATATCACTGGGCGCCTTCATCTCGGCAGTGAGCTCGCAAGGAGCATGTAAATGCACAATTACAAGGTAGAGTCTTGATACGGGGGTTTACAAAGGAAGGAAAATGCCACTGATATTAGAACTATCAGTAATGAAGAAAACATCCATTGTACGTTGGACAAGAAGCTAATACAGGGTTTCAAATGCTAAGATAAAGGTGAAATGGTCACATGACACTTGTTTCCAGCATACTGAATTAATTGCATGTATTTAAAACAAACAAATCATATTGATAGCTTTTCACATTGCCATCATAGAAATTGCTAGAAGAAAATCTCACATAAACAACTCCACATCCTAAAAAGAGTTCCTCTAAACAAAGTTGTGCTGGAAACAATGCCATTGCTGATTTAAATAATCAAGAAAGAAAGCATGATATCCGTTGTTTTTTTGTTTTTTTTTTTGTTTTTTTTTTTGTTAAAGAGAGAAAAAGGGGTCTACAATATATGCAAGACAATGATATCTTCAAGCATGACTTTCATGGAGCTACATGTACCTTGATAAATATAAAATATATCAGAAAGTGTCTCCTCTACCGACTTTTTAAATACTGCCATTGCTGATTTAAGAGAAGAAAAAAGGGGGTCTACAATGCAGGACAATGATATCTTCAAGCATTACTTTCAAGTAGCTTATAATAGAGCTACCTTGATAAATATAAAATATATCAGAAAGTGTCTCCTCTACCGACTTTTTAAATACTGCCATTGCTGATTTAAGAGAAGAAAAATGGGTCTACAATTATGCAAGACAATTATATCTTCAAGCATTACTTTCATACATGTACATGTAGCTTTAATACAATGGAGCTAGCTACCTTGATAAATATACAATATACATTGTATATCAGAAAGTGTCTCCTATACTAGTTTTCCCAACCATAAATAATAAACATCAAGAGAGAGAGAGAGAGAGAGAGAGAGAGAGTCAAGTTAGACACACTGCTCAGGCACAAGACTGTATACATTTTTCCAACAAGTCGATGGATCTTTTTTACCCTGACAAGCAAATGCACATCAATTTACCTTTTTATGCATGCTCTTGCCATGGAAACATAATAGCTTTGACACAATGCGATGTATGTTCAAGATGTTTCAATTCGCACGGTTCAAGTACGCCATGACATTTTGCCAGTATCAAAAGCCGTCTGTCCATGCTCCTGTGTTTCCTTTGGCTCGATATCTCACACTTTTTCATGCGATCTCTCTCTCTCTCTCTCTCTCTCTCTCTCTCTCTCCTATCATTCTTTTTCTCTCTCACCTCTATATCTTTCTCTCCAATACATGTACCTATTTCTCCCCCACCCCCCCCTCTCTCTCTCTCTCTCTCTCTCTATGTCTAATGGCACCTTGCTTTCTTGAATGAAAAGTATACATGTATTTTCAATAGGCCATTTTTCGTAATGTTATCAAATGCAATGATCAAATATTGGTTAAGTGCCTCATTATAAATTGTTTCATTAACCTGTTACGTATAATTGTCTTTCAAAAGTCGGGTAGGACTAGCTATATATCGCCCCTGTTTTCACAAAGTGAAGGTAGTGGATGAAAATTGCAGTGCAGTTTGACAATTTGCGTGCAGATTTTCCTCACTACCGTCACTTCGTGAAAACAGGAACGATATGTTTACCCTACCTAGCAACATTCAATGTAGGCAATGCGCTTTCTGACTATTGAAATAAAATTATTTGTAACAGGTGGAAGAAATAATTTGTAACCAGGCACTAAACAAACACTTCTGCATAAAGTTTGATTACATTACATAAATGTTCTATTGCATGTTGTAAATTTGTTTTCAGTCTGTTAAGTCTCATACCTACTTGTACATGTATTTGTATTTTATGCACAGTTCAGTCTTCACTTTGAATATATAAATCTCATTATTACATTTATATGTACGTGTTGCTACATACATCAGGCCATCTACATGTATGTCTCCACCAAATGTAATTCTTGTATTGGTACAGCTGTAGACTTTAAACGGATCCCATAACACAGAACTTGTTTCAGAGCAAAATGATACCATGAGTTATCACATTTCAGGCAAACAGTTTTTGAAATCAAAAACTTAGGAATCATCAATTTCAATCAATCCCCTTAAATATCAAAAATTGCAGATCAATGTTTGTATTTGAGTGAAGGACTATCTCATGATTATGAATGAAACATGTAATTAATTGTTCAGATCCTTCAAATATAATAAAACGATTTGCAATTCTCACTGATTTTGACAATTTGAAATATATTGAATGAATCACTAATTGTATAGATATCAAGTGTGAAGAAAAGTTTCGTTAATTCAAGTACAGTGAAAAAGCAAAACGGAAGTACAGACACAAAAAAGGGAGCAAATTCGTACAACCGGCTATTGGTCACCCCTTTTTTAACATCTACATTTATCTTTGTACTGTTTCAGAGTTGTCAGTTTAGCAATTCAAAGAATAAACTTGCTTGTTTTGGCCGGGGTAAAAGCAAAGCTTTATCAATCAACAAAAAAGACAACCCTGGATATAAAATAAAACCAATTAATAAGAGTAAATCAATGAATCGGTAAGGGGGAAAACAAGCTAACATGGCTCACGCGACCAATCAAAGCATGAATGTCACTTTAAAGAGAATCCTGCAAAGCAATCCTGGGGCTATTACGGGCTAATTTCAGCTCGGGATTGGCATGCACACAACACTAATACTACTAATATCTCACTCGGATGTGAAGTCACGATTCAACACCGTAACCAATCCATGGCCTAGCTATCTGTGCATCAGCTCTGTGTGTATGTACATGTTTCTCTTTACACTGATCTTGAAAAAATGTAGAAAATGTGTGTGTATATAGCCTCCTTTTTATACCTTTGGGTTACATCCTTTTTTTTTTAAGTACAGTGTACAGATTTCCTGCACTTGGCAAACAGTCAACAACTAAATAAGTCATACCGTTACAAAGTTCCTTGAGAATGTGGCATATTAAAGCTTACATCTAAAAGTATGCAACAAAGGCCCTAATTCAACCAGTTCACCTTTCATTCATGAGTTATGAAAAACACCCCCAAAACATCAAATTTACAAGAGATATGGATAATTTAGTTGAAAACTGTGAAATCAGTTTTGAGCCAGAAGGGTAGTAACTTATCTTTTAAACTTAATGCCCTTTTGGCTCTAAGCAGAGACTACTTTGTCATCTACATGAGTACAAGAACTATATGTTTCTTTTCAGACACTACCGGTATGTTATTTTCACACCTGTGCATATATGTAACATAATATTAGCAAAAAAGTTCTCCACTTTTGAAAGTTAACTGAGTTCATTTCCCTCATATTTTTCATTCTACGTATCCTTAATCATTAACCTTTCAATTGTAATATGTAGGCTTTGTTTTTAAAGTCTCTAAACAACATGTACAAGTTATTTTGGGGAGTAATTGATCTTCTTAAAAGTTAACAAGGGGCAACCTCATCCATACCAGAGTATCCTATCTAGACTGTTGCTTTCACTTTGGTAACTATCTTAACTATCTTAACTATCTTAACTATCTTTTCATTAAAAATGAACAGAATTTCTCACTCTATTCTCCCCTTGCGTTCATAATATCTCTAGCTGTAATATATCTTCCATATTCCCCCTACACATGCCATCATACCAGAGAATCCTATAGATAGCTACTGTTACTTTAGTATCATACCATTAAAAATAAACAATATCACTCGATCACTCTATTCTTCCCCTTTCATTCATCATTTGTCTAGCTCTACACTATATCTTCAATATTCCCCCTACGCATGCTGTCGACTATCCATCTTACTTCTGAGCCCACGCCAGCCCCACTATCTTTATATTTACGTATGGTTTGAATTTTCAATTCTACACAAATACGTGAGGCCTGTATCTGGATACCTCTCTATATCACCCCTATTCCCCATCGGCTCAATTAAGCAGGCAAGTTGGCAACAGTTTAGGGGTGAAGAGACTTGAATGGTATGTTATCACATTAGGGAATGCACAGGTTCATCATACTTCTTCGATCATACTTGTAACTGAGGCAAAGCAAGACACTCCGTCTTTAAAATTCTAAGATAGTTTCTTGAAAAGTAGATAAAAATAAATCGCTAAAAGAAAGAAATTTGACCATGAAAACCAACTGAATAAACATCAAATGTTTTTATATTTTGTCCCACTGCAGCATATTTACAAAGTGGATTATGATGAAAAACAGTTTTGTCTGTAGAACAATTTAGTTTGTATAATTCAGTTGAAATACCTCAGACTATCTTCCTACGTTTAGCCCCGAATGTGAAAAAAAGCATTGGGTCAAATTGTAGTGGACACGGCCCTTACCGTATGTGCAAATATCAATAATAAAAATAACATATTAAAGGTTCTAAATCCACTTGCAAATAAAATGCTCAAGGCTAAAGGGATAACCATGCATCGCTTCATTAATGTGGACTCGGATGCTATAATTTACTTGACATGTGTGCATGCCTTTAAAGCATCCAGGAAACTTGGTCTGCATCTGATTACATGCGTAATTTCATTCTCCCTGCTCATGTGCAGTGACGCGAGAACAGATTTCAAATTGCACATTACCACTCACAACATGACCGTTATTNGGGGGGGTTGGCATGGGGGGGGCGTTTCCTGATGAGCCCGGACATTATTGCCTACGCCAATGGCTTAGGCAACGTCTGCGGTAGCTAAAGCCCCTACAGTCCCTTTCCACTCACGCATTTCAAAGACCCGAATGCATTTATGCATGAGATTTAATTTTGCTGGCTCCGGCTCTTTTCTTAAATCTTCATTTGAAATGCTCACCTCAGAAACCACATTTTAACCGACTTAAAAACCCGGTGGGCTGACGGCCACTAGGCAGATGTCTCTTTTTCATCAAGATAAATGCCCTTTTTAGTTGGTGCTCTGGGATTTTTATCCCTTTATTCAAACTACTTGTCTTTCTATTGACTGGAGTTGAGTGTACAGTAGTTGCATTTCATTAATTCATTGAGTATTCCTTTCCATTATAAGTGAATACTACTGAGCTGGTCCATAGGCACTCACTCAAATACTAAAATAACTTTTTCAAACAATAAATGTTACATGAATCTTCGCTGCACCAATGTAAAATTAAAAGTTATATATGATAATGACCAACATTACTGCCAAAAGGGTTTTATTACTCTGCATAAACAAAATGAGTAAAGTATGCCCTTTCTACAAGTAGCTCTCAACAAATATTATTTGTAAACATTACATTACAATTTCTTGAGTCAGAGAAAAGTACAGAAATGGTAAAATATATCATTCAAACAGAAAATTAACTGAAAGCTATGCATGCAGTAGAATTGATTTACTGCATATCTCTGCTGCCATAAGTTGTGAACAATCCCCTTTGCCGATGCCACTCCTTTCTATCGATTCCACAGAGCCTGAATGGTTACAAGTGTGGATAGGAGGTAATGCAATAGCAGGGAGGGTGGCACACCAATTCAAAATGTTTCTCTAATATATAAATGCCAGCATGTGCAGCTTGAGTAGATGTAGTTATCCGTCACATACCCTAAGAATGTCAAATAAATTTGCCAATTTGTATCTGGATACCCTGCTTGTAAATTGATAAAACACAGCTAACGATGATAAAAAGGAGGTTTATCGTAACCAGCATCACGTGTCCTTGTGCCGAGACAAGATGTCTGAGTGATCGCAATCTCCATCATGTAATACCTAGTGGTATACACACATGATTCTTGGCAATAAAGTGCATTGTAATTGTGTAATGATCTAATGCTATGCTCTACTTGACATTTGAAAGAAAGACAAATAAATATCTTATCTTTATCTTGATATAATTATTACCTTATGTGTCTGTCTGCCATATGACTTTTATCCATTTTTCTTCTTTTAAAATTAGAAGAGCTCTTGCGATGACCATTGAATAATGGTACATGTACTTAATGGTATTACTATTAACATTCTAGTTTATACAAATGTCTAGTAATTTCTTTATTTGGGAATGATATACATGTGAACTAAGTCATATATGTGTAGAACTGAAGATAAACTACATTAAATTGCCCTTCTCGTACTGGTAAATATTTAATAAATTTCTCATTTCTCTTCCCAACCATTGACATCAAATTCTCTAGTCTTCATTTCTTTTGATTTGTGTATCCTCTACACTCCTTTATATTTTCCCCTTTTCACTTGTAGTCCATATACATGTATATGAATTTGATGAAACAAAGTTTACTTGATACATTATTTTCCTCCATTTCCCCTCCCCAACATTTTCAACTTTTTTTCATTCATGTTTTTAAACTTCTTATATTTTGAAGTGACGAAATAAGAATTGTATGTTTCACACACATTGTGGCATTTCCAGCGAAAACATCAGAGCGTAATTGTAAATTCGTAAATTCTGATATGATGCTTGGGTCAATGAACAAGAGTGAAAAAGAAATATCCGGTTTAGGTGCATAGCAAACATCACGTGATGTCAGAAAATGATATTTTAGCTTCCCAAGAGCTTTGGGAATCATTATCTCAGCGTAAGCTGCAGTACCCATTAGCAGTGCACATAGAATAATCCTTCCCGCTGGTACCCATTTACTGCATCAAGTCAAGTGTTGATGGCAACCCTTCTTCCTACATTTTTGTTACAATCCTTTAAGGTGGTATCTCACTGAGCGACAAATGCTTCTGAACGTAGCCAGGGTTCGTAAAAGGTTGCAAAAGGTTTGTAAAGGGTTGCAAGAAAGTTCGCAAACAGTTTTCATTGTCGCAAACAGTATTTCTTTGCAAATTTACTTTTCCACAAACAGTTGCAAGAGTTTGCAAAACAGTTGTAAGTGTTTGCAAAACAGTTGTAAGCCTTTGCAAACGGTTGTATAAACGGTGTGGCTGGCGTTCTTTTTGATTCGCCAATGCTAGCGACCACGTTACCATATGGCTCCTATATAAAATCGACCCATGGAGTACCATGAGTTAGCAAAAGGTCCCAAACATTCACAAAGAGTGGCAAAGGATTGGCAAATAGTTGCTAATCTTCACAAAAATTGTCGCTTATATTTGCTTACAGTCCCTGCTAGTCCGCCGACTGCCTCTAGCAAACACTTTCGCAAACATTCGCTCAAATGTTGCTAATTGTTGCTAAACATCATTAAAAGTTGCTTAATGTCTCCAGCATTCATCAGAAAAGTTGGCAAATCCAAAATCACAACATTTGTAAGCAATCGTGTACAATACACTCTTTACTATACCTGTACACAAATCCAGTCTGTTTTATTATGGGTCTTTACATCTTCTACCAATTTGTTCCTTTGTTTTCATCTTGATCTAGATATTTCATTACATCTTGTTTCATGAAAGAGCCTTCAAGAAACTTAAAGATGAAGTAGAGTTCTGGTCATGCGATTGCATTGTGAAAGAAACGGTGTGGAATCAACCAGAAAAGGTTGATCATCTAGCATATAAGAATTTGTGTGTATTGCAATGTTCTGGAATTATCAAAATGATGAGAAATTTGGTAAAGTTACCAACACTGTACACAGAAAGATGTATATGGGACTACACGAACACGTGGCGAAAAAAACATCCCCCCCCTGAGTTTTACGATAAACATGACATATTTAGAAAATGAAGTCATTTGAAGAGCCATGCTTTTCACAGAACATGTCTTATCTGATGTTCTTTCACACTTGCATAATAAGAATGATAAAGTTCACAAATTATTTTTCACCTCTTCCCAGAACTCAACCTTCTCTTTAAGGTTACCTATAAGGTCACAAGGGAATTTTGTACGTCTTCCTTCAAAAAGTCCTATCAAGGTATTGAAATCTAGAGATGTTTCCATGTGAACTTTTTTTCCCTTCGTCATTTCTTCACAATATTTTTCAAAACTCTTCCTAATACCATCCTACACTGTCCATCAACAAATTTGTTATTGTCAATATTTCACCATTACAAAGTAATTGTCACCATAGAGCCATTCGTTAACTGCATTCTAATTGGGACTTTATCCTTGCTTGTTGGTAAAAATGAAGTTCCACTAATTAAGGTCAGGACATCCTTGCGTCACTATGTGACCAAGAAGTAACTTCTTGATGTGACAATTCTTGGAACTTTTCATGTATGTCCGCCTCTCATCTGGCACTATAACAGCAATTACACCAGGAAATCTAGTACGAAAGTCTTACTATGACATTGGGTTACATTTGAAATGATGCAGATCATTGATACTCAGATTTCAAAGTTGATCACTTAAATACGGACAATGATCGTGAAAATATCAACATCAAAGTATCAAGCTTTTGCTGCTGTTTTGACATGAATGATTTCAATATAAGTTTCTGTTTCTCATATGTGATATATGATATATCCTATTCTTCTTCTTTCTTAAAAAAGTTTGCAGCTAAATAAACAGATCAATTTTGGAGAACCACAAAAGGGAATCATCTGACACAAAATACATGTATTTTAACTCAGAATTGAATATATTCCATGAAACGAAATGAAATGAATGATGATGATGGTGATGATGAAGATGGTGATGAAGGTGATAGTGATGATGGTGATGATGATGGTGGTGATAATGATGATGTAGATGATGATGGTGATAACGATGATGATGTTGATGTTGAAGATAATGATGTTGAGGATGATGATGTAATGATGATGATGAAGATAATAATGGTGATGATGATGATTGATGGTGATGATAGATGATGGTGATGATGGAGATGATGATGATGATGATGATGATGATGATGATGATGATGATGATGGTAGTGATGATGATGGTGATGATGACGATGATGATGATGAAGATTGATGACGACGATGATGATGATGATGATGATGATGATGATGACAATGGTGATGATGATCATGATAAGGGTGATGATGATCATGATGATGGTGAAGATGACAATGGTGATGATGATCGATAAGGGTGATGATGATCATGATGATGGTGAAGATGGTGATGATGATGACAGCATCACTGCTGCAATATCTTAGAGTGTGAGCACAACTCCCCACTACAATTGACATTCAGAGAGTGGTACATGTATAGACCCCTTATGTGGAATGATCGATCGGACTAGTGATAACGCGACCTCCTCCTCGTTGAGTCTTTGGGGTTAGCCTGCTTTTTAACAGCATGGCTCAAGAGCTCCCCTCTTAGGTACGGGTCGAACAGTGGCGTCGCGTTGGTGCTGCGCTCGAGGGGATTTATCTCATCTAAATGATCACCCCGTTCCTGGAGTGCATGGGCGTAGGTGTGAATTATTAGTGCTCCTAATGGCCCCTACCATTAATGCATTTCCCCCACAGGTGATGATAACGAAGGCCATACTTTCTTTATTTGCATACGAGCCTCATGATGCACTGCATGGCCATGTCATGAATGCATTTCCTGTCATTGCCAAACAGATATTTCATTTAAGTGAAGATGTACCAAAAAAAACTTTTAAAGAACTCGGTAGTCGGATGTAGGACTATTAGGTGTCACATTATATATACAAAAAACATAATTTGATATTACGTAAAGCAAGATTAAGCAAACTTTTGGATCACCAAAACATGGAGATGCCACACCATATTAAGCACTGGAAAAGCTACGATACTGAAGCATTCGTGTGGTACATTAAATTGAGAATCAGGTATCTTATGATGAGGGCCGGGCTCCCCAAAAATAGTCTACATGTAAAATACTTTGGGCAGCATGAACACTGTGAGCAAACCTTAGCTGGATGAAATTTTTCTTACAGAAATGAAATTGGGACAGTATTATGGTACAATTTATCTTGCCTAAAGAAATGTGTCTCAAAAACATAAGCGAGCACAATTTCTAAGTAAATGAGTCACAGGAAATGTACATGCAGTGGTGTTACTAGACCATTTTGAAAGGGTTGGACCAAATTTGCTGACAAAGTAGCTAAACAAATTAGTTATAAATCGTAATCAAATTCACCAACAAATGTTTATATAATTTTTTCTTACAAGCAAAATTGAATAAAAAGCATAAATTTTCATTATCTGCAAAAGCTTATAAAATTTTTAATTTGCTTTATACAGAAAATTATTACTAAAGGGTTTCAAACCAGGACTTATCCCCCCC
>BEXV01001505.1:51203-62448 GCA_003118195.1 Hemicentrotus pulcherrimus
GGGGTTTAAGAAGGGTCTTGAAAAATGGCATTTTACGCCTCTCCACGATATCTATATGATTTCTCAGCAAATTATTCGTGTTTTTCAAGAGAAAATTTTTCCATCCATATGTAATTTGTTCTAATGATCAGTTTTTAGTAAATTTTCTTTGTGTAGCTCCTTTAAAGGGAAATCCAACCCAAATAGACAACTACTCTATTAAAAAGAAAGCAGAAAAATCAAAGAAGCAAACTGAGGAAAGTTTTGATTAAATCAGCCTAAATATAAGAAAGTTATAGTTGTAATCACTATACATATGGGCACTTCAAATTGGCTTAAGCGGTCATGTCAATGTGATATTGTGCCGGACTACTTTCCCATTTGTTCCAACACAGAAAATAACTTAATTTTTTTTTTTTAAATGTATGGCTCAGGAGGGTCTATTCTTTTTTAGGACCTATAATAATACGCATGTATTTTGAGCAGTGCCCCAAGGGAGAGGGAGCTTACAAGAAAAACAGAAATTAATGATATTTTTGTACACAGCAAATGGGAGAGTTATCCAAGTCCTACGTCACAATCCACTGACCAAACTACCAATTTGAGACTTGCATAGATAAGTGATCTCTCGTTTCAAACACTCATATTACTTTCTTACTACTGGTCTGATTCATTTCACACTTTTTCCATTCTGTTTCTGTAATATTTTTCTGCTTTCATAAAAATCAACCTACATGTATATTACAAGGGTCGGATTGCCCTTTAAAGAGATGGCTCTTCTATCAAATGCACTCACGTTTTCAATATGTCATGACAAATATTATGAGAAATAGTTGAAAAGTCGGGATCAAAAGGTCAAGCTAGACGTGTGTTATCCCAAACACCCATTTCTATGTGCAGTACGTGCACATGATTTTCAGCACGATCTAGGCCATTTCTTTTTATTTTACAAACTACATTTACATTAACAAACTACACAGCCACACAGTATTTATCATTATGCTTTACTTACACAGTCAAACACAGGGTATGTGAGTTTAAACTCTCATATCCCTGGTCAAACTAACCCAATAGCTTATAAGACAAGACCAGTACCGGTACTCAACATATTTTACTTGTTTATTACCTATTTTCCCCTTCTTTTATCACTTCATCCATCAGTGCCATATCTTTTGACAGACAATTTGTATATGAAGCATTATTGCAAGCTCCACAATTTAGAATTTGGAGTGCTTTTATATTTCACCAAGGCCACAGGGTAGAATGGTACAAGTAAAGATACGGCCATTATAAAAATTCCCCTTATCAATGGCAAATAGAACAACAACAATGCAATAATGCAATAATGTACTCAAACTGGTGTGTATAGTGATGAAACTCGGTGTAGCAGTTCAGAGTCTTTTTTTTTCCCCTCTAAATTAATAAATTTTTTTTCTCTCCTGGAATAGGCAACAATTAATCTTATTACTAAGTTTATTACAAAGCTTATTCTCTCTCTTTATAATGCATAATTTATTTTAAGACCACACCTCTATTTACTAAATACTGCGCCTGGTACATTCAATAGTCAAGCCTTATTGGCTTTTACGGATGCACCATTTTTCACTTGTACTATGGTTTATACTTTCATGTTTGTTATGTATGTTGAATGCTGTAATGTCAAAATATATGTAATTTTGATATTGTTATCTGTTATGAAATTCCATATTTTATCTTTTAATATATTGTCATGATGATGGAAATAAATAGCAATTGGACTGGCCTTGAGGGAGAAAAGACTACCCTGTTTTTAAATAAAACTGAATAAATAAATAAATAAATAAATAAATAAATTTAATTCAATAGATCAGTTCACGGTTAGCACACCACTGCAATGACCCTGAATATCCACAGATCTTCAAAACATGAAGAGGTCCCACTTTGTACATTTTGAAATAATCACGATGAAGATGCTTTATAAATAGCCTTTGTTCCCCCTTTTCAAAGAATACTTCCACCTGTGTACCATGAAGTGCACTGAATGTGCATGAATGCATGAATGTTACATAACTTTCATGAGCACGTACCCAGTATTTTGTCTCCGTGTATTTCACAATTTGTTCTGCAATGACCTTCATCTGCTCATGCTCAGACTGCAACTATGAACTGGCTTATTAAACAATGCAAAATAAAATTGCAACAAATTGGCAATTTGTACATGTAAATAGAGATTTTCTATTTTATAATGTGTTGCCAATTTAGAGATTTTGACTACAAGCTAAATTAAGTCGTTCTTACTCGAGAATGACACAACATGCTGCATTGAAATTCAACTCAAATTTTCTGTGATTTTTGCTTTTCCTGCTCATGTATGTCGATGTGTAATTCCTGGATCAAAAAGATTATAAAGCAAAAATTTCACTAAAAGGAGACAGTTTATTACGGGTCAACTGAACAAGTGAGACTAATCTGATAGTGGATCAAGTGGCACTGGATAAGGCGTTATCACCCTATCAACAAAATGCAGTTTTGGTACTCTTTTGTAAATAGTGTTGTGGGTTCTTTAAAACAGCTACTGTGTACATACATGTAAACGTAGAGACAAGGACTCTGACTTGCCTTCCATAGAATCCTACTGAGTAGCAGAAAAAAAAAAACTGAGGGAGTAAAAGCCAGGCATAAGCATCTTTGAAGACCTCACAATGGCAACCTGAACGCTACTATGGGAGGCATTCAAGGAATGCAGTAACCTAGAGAGCAAAGTCCTGTTAGCATGGTCAATCGATTGAAGGATTACAGCGTTAGTGCAAGGTACAAACAACAAAACAATTGACAAGAAGAATTCACTCAAAATGGATATAAATGACTGTATACAAAACAGAAAGTGGTTTGGTAACCTTAGTTTTGCATGTTTGTTTAAATTATCTGTGTCATGTACATATGTACATGTTCATCTATTATCTCTCAATTCTTTGTCAAAATGCCTGCAAAAATGATCGCAATAAATGTGTAATATAAATTGTTATGGAACCACAAGAAATACATCAGTTATTGAGTCCGACTACAGGGGAGGATGTGGACTTTGGACCAAAAAGTTATTGTTATATGTCCAAGGTATTTAATTCATGTTTGAACATTTTTAATTCTCATAACATCAAGTTACCTTTTGATAAATTGTCGTAGTTAGTGAATAAGAATTAAAGTGCAATATATCCGCTTTTAGATATTGAAATTAATCTTGAAATCGCCCATAAGGCCTAAGATATATACACTGTATCTTTATTTTCCTTATATACACATTCAAAATATCTTCTAAAATATATCAAAATGATTGCACTGGTTGATTAGGAGGCTGATTAATAACCCTTATATAATAAGTTAGTTCAAATTAAAAGTATGAATATTGTTTTAAAAAATAAAATATTGACTATAACAACGTTCATTTACGAGTAAATGTCCATAAATTTGAACTTTAACCTGAAGTTTTTAGGTAATGTAATTAATCATAAATTGAAGTGGCATGAGCATATGAATGTGATGTGTAATAAACTAGCAACAAATATTGGTATTTTAAAAATGTATTATACAACTTAGAGAACATGTTTTAATTATGTAAAATGTAAGAAAGTTACTTAAGCTTGAAAAGAAAGTGATACGCATTAGGTCTCCTTCTAAATATTATGCTCATTGTAATCATATATGTTATAAACTTGGAGTTTTTAATGTAATGAATATGCTTTTTTAATGGTAATTTCACAACTTTTAAGTTTTATTGGTCATTTGCCAACTTTTTTATCAACATGTTTTAATTTGAATTGTAATGTGCATAATTATATTACCAGAAATGCCCTAAATTATCACATCCCATAATAAGAACAACAAGTATGAAAAATTCACTATTTCTTAAAGGACCAGTAATATGGAATAGTATACTGTACCTCTGGGAATTAGAAAAATGCAAAACTCTCAAACTTTTCAAAATGAAATATAAACAATTTCTGTTGAATAAGTATGATAATCAGTAGAATAGCGTGGGCAACTTTGACACTTTTGTACAGTAAATTTGTAACCTTCTCTTGTGTTTTGTACTCTAATTGTACATGATAGCATGTTCTTTCCCCCCCCCCCCCCCCTGTATGTGTTTGTTTAGGGGTAGGCTGTTGCACAAAGAATCCATCCTTGCTGTATATCCCAAATGCTCTCATGAATTGCCATTGTAATTTTCATCACCATCTCGTTCTATTGTTATCATCGCATTCTGTATTTGTATGTTTGATGTCTTATGAAAAGTGTTGAATTAACTTTGAATTGAATTGAATTGAGTCTTCTAAGAGAGACGGCGTGTTAATCATTGTTATGATATATAATTGTACATTGAGTTAGTATATATTGTAGTGTACCTTACAATTCCAGGAAATCATGGATAGAATTCCATACGATCTACATGTACATGTACATTTACACACACATATATATATATATATATATATATATACATGTATGGAAAGTACTACAGGAGTACATCAAGTAAACTTACCCGTATAATTTCTTGACCCGTCTGTAATAGACCACAAATTGTTACCTTACAAGTCTCAATAGTTACCCTTTGAGCCTTATTCGATACAAAATCACACAAAAGAACACACAAACAGAAAACAGACAAAACAAATGAACAATAAACCTGAAATCAAAAGCAAATTACATTTAACACTCGAGTGTTTAAAATACATTTACATGTATTTCTAGATATATCCTGGGTGTAAGTTTACAGTCACAGGTTCTCAAACTCCTTTGTAAGAAATGAAATTCTAGCGCTGCTTCATATTGCCGCAGCCAAGGGAGCTATTCTCAAATCTACAGATATGAAGGTCAAATTAATTTTGAATTACGTAGGATATTTTTTTCAGTCTAGAAAATAAATACCTTGAGGTGAACATTCAATATTTATTAACTGAAAGCCAGTTTCCATGATTTTCATTTGATGGGAGATTCATAATAATAGACCTCTTCAAAATAACAATGGATTCAGGGAACATCTTAGGTCTGCTGGTATTTAAAAATGAAATTGAAAAAGTGGATTTGAATAATGGAATTGAATATTTGAATTATTTGTTTACCGGTAGATAAGATTATAGGACTTGAATGGAACATTGTAATTGTAAAATGGAAATGTTTGGAACTAGTCATTGGAATGGAATATTGGGAACTACAAATAAAATGAATTATACTGAAACTGAATACGGAAAGAAAAATGCAATCTTAAAGTGACTGGGTAACATTGTTGAAGGTTGATGACAAAAATTGCTTAATTTTTGTATAAAATGTTACTTACTATATTCCTTTTACTGTACTAACCCTCTGACAGGCAAAAAATCCTGAAAAAATTCTCAAACCACGAAGATATCTATGGTTTTATTTGAAGGCGTCGATGGGAGGCACCCTCTAACAGTGATTAACAGTAAATTCTCCCAACCATTTTTGAATTTTCCCCAACCGTTTTTCCATGAAAAAAAGACATAAAACAGGCTATAAAAAATCTGTCAACACTTAAATGTCTGGAATGGAATGCAGAGCCATTTTATTGCTTTGTGAGATTTCCATTCACCTAAAATGTAATTAAATTGTTCTATAGATCTAGCTCTAGACCTAGTTGGGAGAATTAAGGAATCGATCAGATCAGTTTTTCCCAATTTGTACCATGAATAATGGTCCGTTTTCACTCAAATTTTCAGATTATCTTTAAGTGTACATCTAGCATCGAAGTCACTGCCTTAGAACCACTATCTCTCATCTGAACAATGTTACCCAGTCCCTTTAATGAAAACTGCTTTAAGAGAAAGCAGAAAAATCTGAGAAGCAGACTGATGAAAGATTGAATAAAATTGGACAAAACATAAGAAGTTATGAACAATTTAATGTTGTAATCTAACTAAACATATGGGAAATCACTTCAAATTGGCTGAATTGGTAATGTCACTGTAAAGTGTCGGACAACTTTCCCAATTGTTTTAAGGCATAAAATGACTAAAATTTCATTTTTCAAAATGTACGACTCAGGAAGTTTTTTTCCTTTGTTTCATAGGACCTACATGTATATGCTATCCATTATAATGCCCCAAGGCAGAAGGCACTTAAAGAAAGACAGAAAGTAATTTTATTTTTATACACAACGAAAGGAAAAGTTGTCCATGACTATGTCCTAATTCTCTGACCGCTTTGTCCATTTGTGATTGTATAGATTGAGTGATTTCATATTTCAAAAATTCATGATTCTTCTATCATTGGTCTGATACTAATTTCAAACTTCCATCATTCTGTTTCTCTCCTGCTCTCATACAAATGAACTTGTTTAATACCAAGCTTCCGTTTGAACCGAACGCCTTACCATCCCGCAGTGTCCTCGATGTCCTTGATGAAAGTACCACCCTGATGTTTGCACTTGTTACGGCAAGCCTTGAACTCGTCGCTACCTGGTTCCTTGTAGATAACGTACTTCTCGTTCTCGGAACGATTGATGAGGTTAATACCCTCTTTCAGGCCTTGCGTCTCATCGACGGATAGCTTCAAAACCGTGACCTGTTCCTGTTCCATCTTTAATAGGGACGTGGCCTCTTGGCAAATACAGGGGTAACTACAAAAATGAAAGGAATTATAATATTAGGCATGAATAATGAATCCATGAATCCATGCAATTGGGCGATTCTGTGCAATGTACTCTACATGTTCATTTCGTTAAAAAATGATCATTTCTTAAAAGGGGTGAAGCATGACCAGACTACATGTTTTTTTCCTGTGGCCTGACTTGGGGCCAATTGGGTACAATATGCCAAGGTGACTGCAGTATTCACGTGCGTGCAACATACGCGAAACCGAAGCTATGGAAGACTTTGATCTGTTTCGCGTGCTGACCGTTAATCAAGTCCATTCATTTACATGCAGTTGTCCAAAAGAAAGTCTAGTTGGCGTTAACCAATATTTGCCATGCTTCACCCCCTTTAATACTATATTTAAATACTGGTCATTTGGAAAGACATTGAACTATATATGCCACACTCCACCCAGGTGAAGTAAATGGGTACCTGGTCACCTGGTGAAACGCAGGGCGCGTAACAGCTGCACTGCTAAAGCCAGGGTAATTATGCTGCATTATTGTAGAGAGCTTAGAGACTTCTGACAAAGTTTCAAGTGTTAGGCACTATATAAGCAAGGATAATTATTATTATCATTATCATTAAAATTTAAGGCTATCATCACGACAAGTAATTATTTATTTCTGAATGAAAGAAAGGGAAAAAAGTGATACGTCCTATGGGACACTGCACATAATGGCCTAATTACAGAAGAAGCAACAAGCACTTTTGGTTGTGCTGTTGCCAATCTTTCAAAAGCTCATTTTTGGGGGGGGAAGATATTTAAAAACAATTGTAAAAAGATTACAATCCACTGACCAAATTGCAAATCTGAGATTCGCATCTAGATTTAGTGAACTCATATTTTAAAAATTTATAAGTCTCGTCTTTGATATATTGCAAACTTTGGCCAATTTTGTTCTGCCCTCATACAAATGAACGTACAGGTTGTATGTGAAGTATCTTGCTAGCTTCCCTCCTATTTGCTTTGTACTAACAATTCAGAAATCTCAACAACAAAAATCCAAAGAAAATGTTCAATACTACATGCAACCTAAATATAACTATTGCAAATATGTTTCTATACAACTCCTGTACGAAAGAAATCTTTTCTGTCATCAATAATTTTCACTAATTTGTTTCACTTGTTTTTCTGCTTTTATCAACACCAGTTAATTATTAGGGTGGAATTTCCCTTTAAACATGTTGCAGGAGGAATTTCTACGACAACATGCATATACACTAACTCATTGGAGACAATCGACAACATTGTGAGGTTTGCTGTGTTGACAAAGCAAACTAAACCGTCTGGTGACCTCAGTCAAACTCTGCAAAAAATATTAGCCAATCAGAGCACTCTTTACTTAGCAGTAGAAAAAAAAATATAGACTATACTAGTTCAGCCAGAAGGGATTAGACGACCCAGCTAGCCAGCGAGGTCACTGTGACAGGTGTCTATCTCATTAACTCAGCTCTCATTAACATAAAAAAAGAGGATCATGGGGGACCAACAGGCACTCGCACAGATTGGGGAGGTTTTCTATATAGAGGGAGCAAGTAGCTACAAGAAGGACAGTGTGGCTTTAAGGAAAAATATGATCTTAGTAGTTTTATACACTATTCATGACGGACAAAGAAAGCGGACAAAATATACAGTTCCATAGGTAGACAAAGGAACATCCCTTCACTGCTATTATGTAAAAAAGTGAATATGCATGTGACACCTGTTCTACACATTTTTACTTAATAGCAGTGAAGGGATGTTCCTTTGTTTACCTGAGGAACTGTATATCTTGTCCGCTTTCTTTGTCAGTCATGTTCATAGTGATAGTAAACAACCCTACCTTTTGATCCGTTGATCCCAAGGGTTCGTGATCCAAGTACCGAGTCAGAAAAAGATGTCACTCCCTCTGTTGCCTCAGAAGCTAAATAATGATAACAATAGCAATAATAACATTACCGGTAATAACAAAAGACAATAATAATAATAACAAGTCAACGGAAAGCATAGCATCCCCTTGCAAGGTACAAATGGCCTATAGACGTGAGACCCCCCCCCCCCCCCCCCCCAAAAAAAAAAAAAAAAAAATAAATTGGTTATCCTCAACACTTGCTCGTCATTTTCAGCCCGCTCATATTTTATTTATTTACCAAAAAAAAAATTGAGCCATTTTAAACGCCTAACATACCATTTCATGCATTTTGCAAGGATCAAAATACTTCCTGTTGCCAGTTTTGTCTCTTCAGTACACAATTCTGTTTTTATTAACTTACCATTCTTATTTTTCTATGTCAAAATGCCGTTCATTCAAGTCAGGTTCTGAGCATTCTTAAACTCATTTAACCCTTTGCTTACGGGAACCTGGTGGTCCCTGTGTTAAGCCTATGGGACTTATACAATTCAGTAGTCAACGGGTTAAAAAGGTGCTGTATTTTAAAGCCAAAAATACTTTCTGTGTTGGTCTTGATATTCATTGGACATACATGTATGTTATAAAAGATGATATTAAAATAGTCGTTTACTATATTCAAGTGGATTATTGACTTTGTTTGTTTAAATGCTTGACATCCCAATGGTTTTTTATATTTTTATGGAGAAGGAAAAAAAATATAATTAAATAAAGACCAAAAAAGAAAAAAAAAATGAATCCACCTACCTGCCTGCCCCTACTACAGAAAAGCAATCAAGGACAATCAAATGATTTTTTTTGTTGGGCCTTAGAACATTCAAGTAACCTCCATTAGACTATACTATAGGCAAGGAAATTTACCACTTTTTTGCATATATACGCATGTAATTAGGTATTTTTGCATATCTAATGAGCTATGAACTTTCCGCCTTTGACCTTCATACTCAGAAATTAGGCTGTATTTTGATACCATGTACCTTCATATTGTCTGCGTATGAGACAATAAATGAAGCCCAATAGACGTGTGTTACATGTAGCTTAATAGGTGCTTTATTCATTCACCGTTGATTCTTCTTGGTGCCGAGAGCGTTTCCCTTGTTATGTAAATAGTTCAGATTGGCTTGTTATGCAGGAATAAGATTTACCAGTACATTTTCATAATTGGAGCCAGATTAGTATGCAGTGATCTCATTTGATAGTATTCACAGGAGATTTGGACACTTTAGCTGGTATACAATTATACAGTAGTAAAGCGTATAGAAAGCAGTTTTTTGAAGTCATATTGTTGTACATTATGATTAAGAGTATGTTTGATGTTGCAAAAAGAAAAAAAGAAATCGTGTATAGTCTATAGGATAATGTTTATTTTGTGTCACAGAAAAGATATTACAGTATGTACTATTAGGGAAACGCCCTCGGCGGTCTCACCTGCATTAAGCGATTCGATATGATGAAAATTTGAGGTTGGAACATTATTTATGGCAGGGTGGCCCATTAGCAGGCCCCAAACAATGAAATCCTCTGAATATAATCAGCATTTTGAAGTGAATATTGATGAAGAATCATGAACAAATTTTAAAAATTGATTTATTTATTCTCATATTAAAGATAAAGACCAGTTCTGGTCATGCGATTGCATTGTGGAAGAAACGTTGTGGAATCGATCAGAAAAGGTTGATCATCTAGCATCTACATGTACCATCTGCAAGGTTCTGGAATCACCAAAATGATAAGAAATTTGGCCCATTCTTCATAAAGTTACAAGCACTATACATAGAAAGATGTATATGGGACTACCCTATATCTCTCACAGACCATGAGAGAAACAAATTTACCAAATATATGAATTAGTAGGCGGTTTCCCGCAAATTTTGTATCATCATGTATTAGTCAAAACAAATTCTTTCACATGATTGGTAATGAGAGCTTCCATTTCATTTTTGAAATTGGGGCGTTTCCAATACTGGTCTTTATCTTTAAAGGTACTATGTCCCTTTTGCGGGCCAAAAAATGAAAAGGTTCAATACCAATGGCAATTGAAAGATAAAAACAAAAACAACCACAACAGCTTTGTATGACATTAGTGATTACTTAAAGCTTGTGAGTACACTTGGAATCAGGTTTTTGTTTGTTAAGGAGATAACAACAAACTCTTAAATACTAAATATGAATCTCTCAATTATTTTTGAAGAATGTATGCATAGGATGGATTAAAAAGAATTAAGGAATAAAAGGATTAAGAAAAATTTTCATATTAAAATGCTGTTTTCCAAGCTGTCCCTTGTAAGCTTCATTAAGCTGTCCCGAGTCTTCGGGCTGGTGAAAACGCACCGGACAAATAGCGGGATATTTTGCCAAATAGTGGGATATTTTGCAAACTATCCCAAGATATCTTGGGATGATTAGCCCGACCAAATATCCCGTTAAGTACAACTTTGGGCTGATGAAGACACAAACTACCAGAATAATTTGTGATCGGGATAGTTGAAATAGCGGGATAGTTGAAATAGCGGGATAGTTGAAATAGCTGGATATTTGGCAATGTCGACCTGATGGAAACAGGCCTATAGAGAGGGTTGATATTGATAAAAACTACTGTATTGGTTGGAAGACTTGCCATTGATCAATCACAACTAACTCTTTATAAGACGGGGCACCAGATGTGGTAATTAATGGCGTGCTAATTTTCTCTAGAAAAAAATCTTGATACCAACCTGGATGGAGATGGAGATGGAGAAGTGGGGGGGG
>BEXV01001506.1:0-15022 GCA_003118195.1 Hemicentrotus pulcherrimus
TGCCATATGCCCTCATTGTGACCATGTGATAGGAATACTCCCTAGGGAGTGGAGATGGTGCGCATTGTGCGTGAATGACTCCGATGGCCGGGGTAATGTAATAATATCTGTAAAGCGCAGTATTGCCTATTATAAAGCGCGATGTAAATCGAAATTATTATTATTATTAGTCTCTTCACCCTAGCAATGCCCTGAAAACTCATCACACTATATGACATGGTAGGGAATTACTAACATGACCAGATTTCTATAGAATTGTATTTCATTTATGTTATCATCATAGGACAGTTACTTGTGATCAGTGTCAACGATTTAATTTCACTTTCTTTCTATACTTTACGCCACAGTTATTAAAGAAATATATGTATGCACTTGAATCAAGTACTTGTTATTCAAAAAGCGAAACTATTTTTACTCTTCATCGAGTTAAAATATTATCATACAATAAGCAGGAAATAAACATAGAGGTGATAGAGCCCCAACACAAATTAGTTTGGTTGATTATATTTCTGCATTTTTCAACGTAATACAAAGTACTGAGGAAAGTAGGTCGTTATGTGTCAAACAAAGCTTTAAAAAAATATAAATAAAACCATATCATAATGTAAATCAATTAATACTTATATATCTCTACAAAAACCCACACAGTTAACAAATTATTCAAAATTGATGTCGTGATGTCGGCATCAGGACTGGGGAGCCGAAATGAATTAATTCAAACAAAAATGCAAAGACTTTCCATTTACAGTGTAGCCTCATCCATCATCGATTAAAATGTCCGAGTTATGGCAATGGCGTTTATAATCCGAAATAACTTGACATTTATGCACGGTCGCAAACAAAATCGATCTTTGCATAGCAATCCAAATCGCATTCATTGTTATGTGTTAACGGCCTATTATCTTGAAACGAAAGGAATGTCGCCGGAGAGAAAGAAGGCTGGCAGCTAATTGTATGCCAAATGTTAAGTTAGGGACTTTTAGATATGCGTGGACTAATACGTGAGACGTCGATTCAGGGCAGTGCATTAAAAAAAAGTCGACAGTAGCAATCCTCATTGTCTTCGAGCGAATCTAAAGGTCCCTATTGTGCGAACGAACGACTACAGACCGAACAAAAGAAGGCAATACCCCCCGATGGCTCTTTGTCTCTCTCTTCATCCGTCAATTTCTCCCTCTCCCCCTTCTTTCTCTCTATATCTCACCTCTCTCCCTCTCTCTCTCTCTATCTATCTTTATCTCTCTATTTCTCTCCGTATCTCCCTCCCATCTCGTTATCGTTATGAATACACTCATCTCTCTGTCTCGCTGTATCTTCTTAAAAATAATATACCTATTTCATGACAAACTTAATGTAACTCACATTTAATGCCACTTCTCATTTATAAGCATGCAATGCACAGTCATGTAAAATCAAAAGAATTAGGCATGGACAATATCTGTGCACACAATGGTGAATTTCTCTGGCATGTCTCTGCTTCAAAAGTAATACAAAGTTTTGGTAAATTTTTAAAAATTGCTGGTTAGAAATCCCTTACAATTTTGATTTATTTGGACGCCCCTGCGGATGTATTATAAGCACTAAAAAAATTAGCCCGTAAAACAATTCTGCTTTCGAGATATAATGAATATCAAAATTACCGGTGCTCCCGGTAAATTTTGATAAAGTTCAAAAAGCGCCTACGGCCTTACAATAAAAGCTGCGACGATGAAAATCTCAAAATATGCAGTTGTGATATATAATTTCCAGACGGAAATAGCAAATCGGTTGATTTTAGTCTAGAAACATTGTTATATAGCTAAATCAATATATTTACCTTGAGAGGGGGCTATACAACATAAAGAGCTTATTGTTTAAATTTTCATTTTTAATTTTAGACTCGATTTCAACCGCGACAACGACCACTGAATATTGTAGGATCACGTATGCTTCCAATATGTTCATTTGAATCAAATTTTTGACCCAATACCAAAACTTTGTATTACCTCTAATTAATAACACAATACCGGATTCATTCAACATAAATTTCAAAACAGCATTGCGTCTGCGTAGGTATACTCAAACACATTTCATTTGTCTTAGTGGATTTTAGGTTATCAAACAGGGTGGCAAGATTACTACAGGTAGAAATGATCAACTAAAGCAAATTATCAAACGATACGCATGTACAGTATAATCATAAGTGTTGCCGTGATAACGGGATAAAGAGATACAATGAACGGCAAATATCATGATTGTTCCTAGGCCACAATTTCGTCGTATTTAGTGCTGATTTGAAATTTTCTAAATTTTCCATAATTAAGATTATAAATGAATATACATGTTATTTCCACTTGAGTTTCAACAAGGGGCAACTCTTGAATAAATAATTTCACACACAAATGTTGACAAACCCGATCCATTCACTTTCACGAAGTGGTTAATTTTTTTTCTTGAACGATATTCTATGGGGGGGGGGGGCGGTGGCATGTATTCCAAATATATCTCTCTTTTTTCAATCAGTTTATTAAAGGTTTGTATACAATCCAAGCACTTTCAACACTATAAAAAAAAAAGGTCAATAGTGAATTTTATCTATCGGTATCTAT
Source organism: Hemicentrotus pulcherrimus (assembly GCA_003118195.1). Classification (NCBI taxonomy): domain Eukaryota; kingdom Metazoa; phylum Echinodermata; class Echinoidea; order Camarodonta; family Strongylocentrotidae; genus Hemicentrotus; species Hemicentrotus pulcherrimus. The sequence continues at coordinate 2,589 of BEXV01001506.1, forward strand.
TGTCTCAATTATAATGTCATCACTTTTGTTAAATGTATGTGGTGCCTGATACACAAAAAATCCAATTGTTATTATATTATAGTGTCAGTTTCAAATATATGTTTCAGGGGCTTTAATTTATTCACTTTCTATTCGAGCTGTTGTAAACATTATCAATACTGGACAATTTATATTTCTTCTTTATGAAAAGATAACATTTCCTTTACATATAAATTCATTATTACAATAACCATTCCTTTAATCAACGACACTACTTCACAATAATTCGTAATTAAACAAAAATACATATGTGAGTGAGACACCCTTTTATGACATTCAATATATATAATCTAAATAGAGTATTAAAGTGTGGTCCTACTACACACGATTAGAGCAGAGCCATAATAGATACATCGCCTACGTCGATTACTTAAGAAGTTAATTTCTGATTGATGATTGATGAACAACTAACTGCCTAAAGACAATCGATGAATATATGACAATGGAGGTTTACCTCTATAATAATCAAAACTTAAATTTGAGATTAAAGAGTTTCAATTATGACGGTAGGAGAGGACTGATCAATTGCTATCATGCACCTGTCGCTTCAATATCCTAAAAATAGACTTGAACAATAACATCAAAAAACAAAAAGAACTTTTTATTTAGTAGATTCTTTGTTTATCATTACCGTCGGACTTTCCTGTTTTACTTGAGCGTAAATTGTGATGCCCTGTCAAACGTGTTCAAGCATATTTGACAAATAGATGATAGTTTCTCCAACATCTTTAAGAATAAAATTAAAATCCTTTAATGTCGACCTTCTGATCAGACTCTGTCTTCTATTTCTCGCAGAGCAGACACGAATGCCGTTTCACTGTGTGTGATTTGAGGCAAATCTAAAAACAAGTCTTTTTATTGAAAAGCTTCCTTCATTAGTTAAAGTTCTTGCAGCAATTATGATCTTGATGTTTCGCTGCGTTTAAGAGAGTATTTAATTTGATGAAATGAAAATTAAGCAAGCTGCTTTTTGTCATCAGAAGAACTGATGTGGAGGAGGAGGAGGAGGAGGTGGGGGAGGATACCATGCTGAAATTCCTGATTCAACTCCACCTGAAATTGATACAATAGATAAATAAATAAATAAATAAATACAAAATATAAACATGAATAAACAATTAATAAATTGATAAATGAATGAAAAGCGAAGTAAGTGATCAAAGAAATTTGAAGACGATTCAGGAAACGAGTTGAAACCCACATCGAAGAAAAACAATGACATCACTTCATAATGCTCCAACAATAACTGCTCTGCGGTCAATGTCAACAATACCTGACGTCCCTCTTCAACACTGGACCCTCCACAGATTCTCACTCAAAACCTCAACTAAAGATCCATTCACAACTCAAGCACAAACCCTATATCTCTGGCAAAACATATCATTTAGGATCACCTGATTTCTCCAGAAAGTGCGCTTTTTTTACTTGACCTATTGTGACGTTGAGAAACCAACGAAACATGACGTTTTATAGTTTATCATAAACATCACTACAACAAAATCTATCTATATGCTCTCTCTCGTATCCTTTTCTATTTCACTGGATTTTGGAAAGACAGGAACAATGGTATAACAATTTATTAATTTTTATTCGAATTGAGTTCCTACCTGACGATCTGCCTGATTCATGAAGATTTCTTTCTTGATCAGTCCATCAGTCCATCTGTCCTAGCTGGCAGGACTGGTATTTACCCTCAGTCGGCTAAGCAGTATCTCTATGTCACCCTCTGCAGCCTGGAGATTGGTAGGTGCCTTCCGTCCTGGTGATGATGATGCTGATGCTTCGGTCCGATGCGTATGTTCGTCTGATGACCCCAGACGACCGGTTCCCTTGAGGTAATAGCCTTGGAGAGCCGTACGGATTGGTACCTTCATCTAAGAACGTCATGTCCATGATCACCCTCAGTACCCATGGGATTGGTAAGTAGAGTTACCGCGGTCGTGATGCAGAGCATGTGGCTGTGCCGTTGGTTGATGTGACAGGGATGCCCAAAAGCCAGTACACTTGGTTGTTGAATCAACAGGGATCCCTCAGATGTGACCTGTACCTATATTTGGCAGATAACTTTGGGGCGGGGCGGAGTAGGAAGCGCAATAGATGCGCATGCTTAAAATGTTCTTAACTTTGACCTTTTTTTCTTGATCTTCCACAAAAACAGACAAAAGGCGCGGGGGCAATCATGCAAAGGACGCGTCTGCACATGGTAAACATGCGCGATATTGCTTCATGCGACGAGTCGATTTACTTACCTACTGTCCTGGCCATTTTAGGGATAGGTATACCCTGACCAGCATTGGCCAGAACAGTTTCATTCATACTTACTGGGACCAGTGCTGCAGATAAGTGGCCCAAGTGTGTGGTAGCCTTCTTCGTTGCCCACCCCTCCTGCCGTGTCACCAAACCGTAGTTGCGTAACAGGTAGGAAAGTGGCAGAATAGTCGTTGATGTCACCGCTGTCTTCTGCCCAGCTAATGGCGTCGAAGTCACAGTTGCACAGCTCAGATGCACCTACGGAAAATGGATGGATAGGTGTTCGTGATGTTATCCATCGCTCACTTCTTTTTTGGCCTTTGTCTACACTTTGTATTATGACCGTGTTCTTCTATCTTTGTCATGTAAAGTACTGTCTTGTCTAGCTCTCGTTTCTGTTGGCATCCCCCTTTCCCCCCATTTCGTAGTTCCTTTTGTAGCTACGGACTTGTTAATTTAATCAATCATTTTCCCTAAGTATCATTTGAGGTATTCACACTTGTACAAGCATTGCTCTTTAGTGGACCCCTCTGTTTCCAATATGTATTTCTACATCTGTTGTAAATGTTTATAAATGATGTATGATGATTTGTTGGAAACATGAATAAATTGAAATTGAATTGAATTGAAACATAGCCTTTGGGTTTTCAGTATAAGATACCAGATTATTGTCCGTGATTTCAAGGAATAAGGTATCAGTCACACCATCCTATACTTAGTCTACATCGTCTCCAAACCGACCGTTTCGGGGCCGTAATACCTCAGTTACACGGAAAAGACCGAAACCAGACCGACTGCAGACCGAACTAAAGTTTACTGAGGTATTAGGGGAATACAATAATTTTTTTCCGGTCTATAGCTCTTGTTAATCTGGGGGTGTTTCACAAAGACTAAGATCGACTTTAAGTTGGACTTAACTATGGCAGGCCGTTCACGCCACTGTTTGCTCTCACCATTTACTGTCATTGTTCTCGTACACATCGTGGTCACAAATCCACAGAATTTACGTTTTTTGATGGATCATTATTGAAGGAAAAAATATTACCTAAAGATCATAATGGTGAGAACAACCAGTGGCATGAAAGGCCTTCCATAGTTAAGTCCAACTTAAAGTAGATCTTAGTCTTTGTGAAACACCTGGTGTCTCTTTTCTCGTTAGTGGGACTGAGGTATGATGGGAGACCCATTGATTTTTTTTAAATCCACCTACAGAGTACGCTAATAGGTCGATGGAATTCACATTTAAAGTCAGAATGCTTACTTTTATGAGTTTAAATCCTTTTATCACACAGACCTTCACCTACGATTAATTTTATTATGTATTTCATCAAGAGAAATACACCTTCTTCGAAATCTTCGAATTCCTTCTTTCAATTTTTTTGTTGTTGCTGTTGGTTATAATTGTCTCTGGGATTTTCAATTACGTAATCAGTTGATATTTCATGTCTAACTTTTTTCATTAAGATGTCCATGATACCCATTTCCACTCCTCGGCAATATCTGTTGTACTTTACGTTGGGCTTTTGGAAAAAACGATATAATATAAATTTGAATTTGAACTAGTGTGTTTATCATTATAATAAATGATAAGGTTCTACCAATACTGCCTGTTTCAGAATAACATTAGTTTTTAACAAGATTGTTGCTGTTTTGGTTGTGGTTTGCTCATTTTGTATATTTTGTATTATTTGTTTACTTGCTCTTTGTTTGTTTATCTGTTTGCTTTGTTTCTTTCTTTCTTTCTTTCTCTATTTCCATAACTTTTGTTCTGTTTATTTGTTTGTTTATTTATATACGTACTGCTGCAGCTGCCATCTATACCGCATTGGCATGACGAGACACTCTCATTGGCTACCCCAAAGTTAGTCCTCGAAGCTCCAAGGCGATCCACAAACCAGCTCATATCGTTCTTCAGGAGGGTAGAGGCTACGGTATCATGGAATACACAAAAAAACAGAAAGAGAAAAATGTAATTAAGATAGTGACTCTGACCTCGACGGCAATACCTGTCTTGTTTTTGTCTAATTATTTCACAAATCCCGAGAAATATAATAATACAATCTTTGCCAGCACGAAATAAGACGCAAACATAGGATATTTTCAATTAAATCAAAACCATATATCAAGACCATTTTCAGTTCCGTTTTTCCACCTATTCTACAGTGTTATTTCAACACTAAACTGATATTGAGTGAATTATCACTGCGTCAATTATAATTGTTACGTTACCAGGAAAAGAGGGAAATCACAACAAAATTTTAAAAACCATTATTCTTACCATAGCATTCGTATTGGATGATCTGCACACAGGCAAGGTATACTTCACTGATATTATTTGAGAAGAGTGCATCGAATTGTTCTATAGTGACGCCATCATACGTCACCATCTTCTGGTAGTCTCCGGCCGAGGCTTTGTCGACCACGTGTGTGCGGTCTTCCGAGTCGTGGTGTATGATCATCTGCGCATGCGTGGAGTTGAAGCTAGGGTCGCAATAGACTGCGTGGTTCAAGACAATGCAAATTACGCCAATTATAGTTTGAAATGTCGTTAACGAAAAGAAACAGAATGTAAAAAAAAAACCTAACACTAAATGTAAAAAAGTTGATAATTTGTGTCTATTTATATGAAGCTCAGTTTTATAAAAAACACCTCTTAGCTGTATTTATTTAAAGTTAAACAAAACAACAACACCAACCCATATTGAACAATAACAACCGAAAAGAAAGAGATTAGAAAAGTTTAATTTTGGACGCGCACAGCTAATTATTTTGTCAGCTTCAACGAATTCCATGCTCATTCGTGAAAATAAAACCATAAACTAAAACATTTACTGCTTCATTTTCTACTAATACAATACTGTATATGCTGATTCATTGAATTAAAAAAATGCAGCGTAAAAGATCTTTAATAAAGCTTAAAAGGAGAAGATATTATCTGATTTCCTTCTTACCCACGAAAGGGTCCTCCCCGCCAGGCCCATCGGGGTCGATCAGATAGTCCCCGGCGATGGAGTCTCCGTTCAGCTTGATCTCATAGCACGACTCGGGAGGTGATGATCCAGAATCTAGAGAAGAAAAAAAAAGGGTTAAATGATTTCATCTCAGTAATTGAAAAATTTAAGAAAGCCGCCCCCTCCTCCTCCGCCGCCTCCCCCTCCTAAACAAAGTCATAATTTGTATGATACAGTGGCTGACAAAAGGCAGAAAACATACTTTTCTGAATTGTAAGCCCGATATCCCCTTTTCCCTTTCACTTCCCCTTTGTTTGTTCTTGGTATTGCTTCTTTATATATTAGAGCGATTTCGCAAACACGACGGAAGCAAATACGACGGGATAATAACAGCTCTTCCGTCGTGTTTAATGCTTGTTCGCGCATGCGCAGATTACTTTTTCACTCGCAGTTACCGTCGTCTTTGCTTTCCGTCGTGTTTGCGAAAGCGCGCTACTGTCACCACACTATACGGTGGCGGGGAGGTCATGGACTTCCCGTGCCCTCCTGTTTACAGTTGTTCCTAGACCACTACCTACCTTCTTTAAAACATTCGAGCTTGCCGACTTTGACCGTTGCGGTCGTGCCTAAAGGCGCCCCTCCTACTCTCATCTGTTTTATCGGGAGCTCGGAGCGGTCTGTAACCCAACCGTTGTCCTCATGGACCGTGGTCTGGACGCCATCGCAGTTGCAGCTTTGGCTGTTGTCAAAGCAGCTTCCGAGAGCACCTATGGAGATGTTTGGTAGCAGACATTTTAAAGACGCATAATGGGTTCTCATGGGGAATTTGACACCATTGTGGTCTTTACCCAAGAACAGGTGATGTCAATCACCAAGAGTGGTTTTTAGTCTTCTTATCATATTTTCGTACAATTCAAAGTATGTGGATGTAGCATGCTTTGGAATTGAACTCTCCATCTATTTCGTTTTAATCTTTGTTTAAATTAGGTTCCATGTCGTATATTTACCAATAGAAACATTGTTCAAGTGAGATAACACACTGTCATTAGAAACATGTGCCTTTTATTATGAATGTCTTTGCTAATGCCTGGAAGAGACGTAAAATAAGGGCAGAATTCGAAATAGTTTAAGTAACTCATGATAACATGGGCAATATCGGGACTATTATACCGGTAATATCATGACTATTACTAGGGTAATATCAGGACTAACAACTTACCACATGGGCACATGTCGTCTTCGCTAGTGCCTGCCCATGCTTTGGCCTTAGAACCATCGCGTATACCTAACCAAGAGTAAGTTCCTGGATCCACTATGGCACCTGGGATAAAATCAGATGGAGTTAATACAAAATGATGAATAACTTCTTGGATATATTGTTATGAGTGTTGTCAGTGCCAGTAATTTTGTCCTTAGGTTGTCACTGTGATCAGCTCATCATGTATAAGTAACTATGATCACCATTACCACCGTCATCGTCATCATCACCATCATCCCTAGCTATCCTCATTCTCATCCACATTATAATCCTCATCATCATCATCATTGCTATCATTATCATCATCATCATCATCATCATCATCGTCATTATTATCTTCATCATCACCATCATCATTATCATCATTAGTACCGCAATCTACTTCATTATCCTACCATTAGAACCATTATCAGCAGCAGCAGCATTCTCATCATCATGTTAATCATCATCGCCATCATTGTCATCATCAGCGTTGTCTTTATTATCACCACCACCATCATGGCCCCGCCACCACAACCATCGTCATCATAATCATCACCATCATTATTATCATCATAGTCAATGTCTTACCAACCATAATACAACGACCACAGTGACAGTGACCATTCCTATTATTATAATTTATAATGATATAAAAGAATGATGAGGACACCAAAGCGGCTGCCACGGTGAAATTTACATAATCCAAAAATCAGAGGCCTCGCAAAGATAATTTCAATCAGGAAGGGGGTCTGGACTAATTATGCTTGTACTAGCTGAAATGCTTTCTTAATGGAATATTCCTCATCGGATTTTTAAAAAACCTTTCCTGACGTACCTCAATAACGTACAATGACGTACTTAATAAGTCATAATGATAATAATGATAGTAATAATAATAATGTTAACAATTATAACAATACTAATAATAACAATAATTATGATGACGACAATACTAATCCTCATCATTATTGTAATTGTGTTTATTGTTATTAGCCGCATTCACACGGTGGAAGCCAATTCAGACGTTAAAAAAAGAAAATCTTACAAGTATTTTGTGGTTATCTTGTGGTTTGGAAAACACAAGATAACCACAAGATTAATCGCGCATATTTTGCAGTGCGCGCAATCTCATGGTGTGGAAACCAAAAGATAACCACAAGTTTTGCGTGTTCAAATGGATGTATGTCTGTCCATTCAAGGCGTAGTATGTGTGCGTGTGTGTGTGCACGCTTGTGTGTGTTATTTTACCTCATAAAGTATGAATCAGAGTGCACGATTTCAAGTTCAAAATTGCAAAAGCTCCCTACCGTGGGAGGGGGGACACCCCCCTTCCCACGCCCTCCCCCGCTCGGTCGCTTCGCTCCCTCGCTCGGGCGCGAACAGCCCAGTCATCCCCCAGGAGTACGAACCTGCCTACGCCACTGCTCAAAGAAGAACGTTCCCAACAAAGTTTACGAATTTCCCTTAAAAGATAACGAAGGAGATTACAAGCGTGCTAATTACCAATCACAACCCATGCCCGTGAGTCAAACTTTCTCATGGGTAGTTGATACCCCTATTAAAAGAGTTACCTACCGTTTTCGCATCTGAATTCGATTTTTTGCCTGCAAGCGTCCTCGCCATCGACTAAGAGGCCCGTTTTCGAGATCGTTGCCGAATAATCGTAGTTGATGTCACGTGCAAACCGTCCTTCCCGGGAAAAGTCTGTGATGTCATAGGCACTCTCGAAGTCGTGTCCGATCCGGGTTATGATCGCATTTTCAACAGAGTTGAAGTCGCAGTAAACTGCAACAGAAGCAGAAAGTGGTTCGTATTTTTATTTTATTGTTAGCAGATGTTTCTGCATTTATTGATAAATCAATTACAAAACATTCAAATAACAGTAAAAGTAAACTAATGGAAAACACGACTGCTTACATTAGTTTTTATCACCTGACGAAGTGTTGCAACGGCGCACGAAACGTCGTGAACTTTTAGAACCCTTATTGACCACATTGCGAGACAAACGAATATCACTAGCGATATAATTTTCGATATTATTATTGTTATTTGTTTAAATTTTAATGTAATTGAAAATTTGAATTATTAAAAATGGAATAAAAACAAGGGAAACGCTCTCGGCGGTCTCACGTGCATTACGCAAATCGATATGATATAAAATTGAGGTTGGGACATTATTTATAGGCATGGTGGCCCATTAGCAGGCTCCAAAATTTGAAATCCTCTGTACATACTCAGCATTTCGAAGTGAATATTTACAAAGAATCATCCGAAAAATGATATACTATTATTTCTCCCAAAATTAATAACTTTCATGAAATATGAATAACAAATATTGATTCATTAAATCTCATATGAAGTTGTGAAAACAAAATCCAAGTCTACTGACCTAAAATGACCTTAGACTTTGACTTTGTGATTTGGAATTTGTGTCATGTGATTTATGATGCTTGGTAACTCGAAAAAAATCGAAATCTTGATGTTGATGCCACAAGTCTAAGTTTAATGACCTAAAATGACCTTTGACCTTAACTTAGTGACCTGAAATACTACTCACGTGATTGGGGGTACTTGATAACACTATAGTCCAAGTTGCTAAAAAATTCAAAATCTTGATGTTGATGCCACAACGAACTCTAAGTTTGTTGACCTAAAATGACCCTTGACCTTAACTTAATGACCTGAAATACTACCCATATGATTGGGGATACTTGATGACCAAAAATTCAAAAACTTAACTTTAGGTTAAGTTTTTGATGTTGACGCCGCCGCCGTCGCCGCCTTCACCGGAAAAGCGGCGCCTATATGTCTCGCTTGTTTTGCTACACAGGCGAGACAAAAAACAGCGACTATAGTCTTCTATAAAGGAGTGACATTTTTATCAGATCTTTGATTTGAGATTCTTTCCTTCCGCATTCATGTAAGTACACAGTATTTCGATAACAATAAGTACAATAAGTATTTTTCTGACATTGGATCATAAATAAGCAAATACATATAATAATTGTTATTTTAACAAATGAAATGATAAACTGTCATAAATACTGAATTTCCTCAAACATTAGCAATTATTTGCGGAAGAAGGACTGTCATTGTAAGCAGTGACTTGATAATACGACAGCCCCAGACAAAACAAGTGAAATAGATTAACACATTTACTAAGCAGAACGGATAAGTAATTGAAAATACAAATTTAATAATGGTGATATTGACGATACAGATGAGGATGATGATGAAGATGATGATGATGATGACGATAATGATAATGATTCGAATGGATGAAGAGATGACAATATGATATGGACTGAAGAGTTGACACAGACATTTTACCGTTAATATTCTAATAATAGCATCGTTTTAATTTTGGCCTTAAATGAGTAGAGGGAGCAACATGCTTTTATAGATTCAGTGAGAGAGTTCCTTAGGTCTGGACCATGGTGTCGTATGGATTTGTTTATATTTACCTGGTATATAATCACCGGTGCTCAGTTTTAGAAGGTAGAGTCCGTTTGTGCTGTGACCGTCTTGTGCAACATCATAGCATGATGAAGGAACCGCACCGGCTATAGAAGATAAGCAACAATCGTAATAATAATGATCTATTCTTGTAAAGCGCATAACATACTATGATATAACGTCTCTACGGGCTTTCCAAAGAGCTTTGGAAATTATTACCCTACCTTTAGCTCCGACAGCCGTATTCAGCGCACAGTGCATTTCATTATCTTACCATGCAGGTACCCATTTACCTCACATGTTCCGAGTGTGGCAAATGTAGATTAACGTCTTGCCAAAGCACGTTAGTAGTGTAGTGGCAGGGATGAAGAGAATCAAAAATAATGTACATAAGAAGAAAAACTGAAACAAAAAAATTAATCTGGATCTGTAAAGTGCGCTTCATTGGCATATATTCTCGAAGCATTTTACAGATAGTGCCCTAATCTGATGGCCCGATCGAGTCAACGGATTCCGCTCCCTGCGGAGTATTCCTGACTAAATAATACCGAAATTATTTCCACAATGACAGTACATGTATTTGCCATTTGTGATCACAATGACTCTCCTGAGTATGGTGTAGAGAAAGTGGCTCTAAAGTTTACATAAAGTAAAAATAGACAGGAATGAAAATAGCTATTTCTAATTGATATTTATTCATATTGACACTTGGATGGACATTGGATTGAGAAGGGGAAAGTATTTGGATGTTCATTGGCCTAGCCTATTTCAAAGAAATGTTCTGTTCATTTGTTTGTTTGTTTTGTTGTGATTTGTTTTGTTTGTTGTTTTTTGTTAGTTTGTTTGTTTGTTTGTATGTTGTTGTTTTGTTTTGTTTTGTTTTTTTTTTTGGGGGGGGGTCATTCGACCGGGGGAATACGAAACTTCCTATCCCTAACACATCTTACATTCCGTAAAACACACTAGGTCTCCAACAGTGAAATTGCCAGATGACGACCCATCGCTGACGTCACCAAAGACCAGCCCTCCGATTGGCAGGATCGTTTTATTCGTTATCCATCCGCCCTCTGAATACTGGTTGGCTAAATCACAGTGGCACAGATATGAAGGCTTAGCACAGTTGTCATCCTACATGGGGAAAAACATAGTTCAAATGACCTGAACGTATTTCGTTTTATCAACGGCTGGTTCAAATTTTCGAATATTTGTGGTGGTACACAAATATTATAAATGATTATATTTATGGATATGTCAGCCGTCTCTAAACCGATTCTGATCAAACAGAGATGATTTTGTCATTTAAATTGTATGTTCTTTCAGATTTGATACTCAGCTTCTGATTATCTCACACACAAAAAAAAAAATATTTTGTGTAGCGCCCTCTGCAACAGAACTAAATTATCATTTTAGGAGCAAATTATTTTCGGAGTGGAATTGGAGCACCTTATTGCAGTAGCACCCCGTAGATTCGGCATCGTTGCCGGCCCAGTATGGCATAGGGTTTGCGTCTCTATCCTCCCACCAAGATACGGCCACCGAGCCTGAGTAGATCTTCGACTCGACGCACTCGTACATCAGGTACTGGTAGCAGTAATCGGATAAAGACGCCATGTTTCCCACGTTATCTGTCAAGGAAAAGATCACAGTGACTATGGCAATGACAATGACAGTGAACGAAAGTGAACGACTTTCTCGGTAATAACAGGTTTTAATCGGACTAAAAAATAAGGAGGACTGTTTGCATGGAATGCAAAGAGTTTAGACAGACAAAATGGCTACTATGTGACTCAATTTTAGGAGATCCTCTCCCTCTCTTCATTTCGATCTCCTATATGCCCCCCTCCCCTTCTCCCGCAGTCTATCTCTATTCTCCTGTACCTCCCTTTTCTTCCCTTCCTTCCATCCTCCCTTTTCCCTTCCGTCCTTCATTCCCCATCTATCTATGTATGTATGTCTCTCCCTCTGTCCCTCCCTTCTTCCCCCTCCCCTCTTTAGCTATACTAATGTCACATCTGCTTCCTTTGCTACCTGCTTCCTTTGAGCTGTACGTCACGCTAGACGAGTAATTCCCATTATAGGACTCGAGGTAGGTCCATCCACTCATGTCACTGCTCACAGTGACCATCACGACATCGTTGTTGCCCACGGATGAGAAGTCGCAATAGACGAAGATGGTGTCGGAGAACGACCCCCCAGAAGGGTTGAGAATGTAGTAGTTGTCGTCCGTGAATCCTGCGTCATAGTAGTCCTTGCAGATTCCATAATCGGTTGCTGTATGGGGAGATGGTTTGAAAAGTATCTTCAAGACCCCGGGCCTTTTTCGACAGCAACTTGACCGGCAAACTGGCCGAATAATAGGTTTAATACAATTAAAAGAGCTACACAAAGAAAATTTACTAAAAACTGATAATTAGAACAAATTACATATGGATGGAAAGATTTTCTCTTGAAAAACACGAATAGTTTGCTGAGAAATCATATAGATATCGTGGAGAGGC
>BEXV01001506.1:36355-48893 GCA_003118195.1 Hemicentrotus pulcherrimus
AGCAAGATTAAAGAAGTTGAACTTACCGTTGTAGAACCACTTTCCTCATAATCAACGAATGTAGAACCGTCACTGCTGTATTGGATGGAGTAAGTTAGAATACGCTTGTTGGTTTCGCCATCTTCCATTCTACCTTGGATCGTGAGCTGGGACAAACAGGGTCAAAGGGCGAAATGTCGAAGGTCAAAGTACTATCATACATTGGTAACGAACGTGACATCACGATGTTTGATCTCTCTCACGTTTTTTTTTAAATATATGTTACCTAACACCATTTTTTTTATCCTTATTTGAAATGTACTGGGTCTGATCAACAATACAAATATTGGTGAAGAAAAAATAGTTTGTACGTTAATCTATGCAAATAAATGTTCGTGGTAAGGATACAGTTGTACTTGAAACAATGACTTTTAGCATTAAATTACCGAAACGAAAACTACCTAAAGTTCTTTTGAAGCTTGCATTTATCATATTTATTCATTCATATATTGCAACTATACTATACAGACGAAATATATAAACAAAAATAGGTAAAGTTGGATGTGCATAAAAGTCACATCAATCATATTGTCCCCAATCAAATTAAAAATGATTATTAGACTTACTCCTGTAATAACAGTATGAGCGAGAAGATCGACTTCGTACCAAATGTCATCGGAATTCGGCTTCCCCGCCCAATACACCGATGTATCTGAAGAAAGAAAAAAGGCATGGTTTGAAAGAATATGCCGTCCATATTATAATTTCATGTAATTCAATGTATAAATCCTGCATCAAAAATTTATTGTTTTTTGATTGGTTGAGAGCTCTTCACGTGTTAAAAAAAATAAACACGCTTTTTTGCAAAAAAAAAAAACTATTTACGGCTAGGATTCGTAAAATTAAAACTGGTGCCTACTTATTGTGCTATTTATCAAAATACCATGACCTATATGATATAGGGTTACCGGGTTTCTCGAAAGGGTGTGTCGACTAGTCTTTCACATCAGTCGTTTAAAATGTTTAAGGAATAGAAATGTCGTTTTATAAATTAAAATAATCAAAATTGAAACTTTCTTTGCGTAGTTTTGCAGATCAGGCATTTATAAGATTTAAATCAGTAAATAGAAAGAAACACAATGAAAAATTAACTTAGATATTTAGAGAATGGGATTTATTGTTTCGCATTGTTAAAAACAAACAGAGAAGCTAGAACAGATTTTTTTTTTTTTTGTTTTTGTTTGTGTGTGTGTGTGTGTGTGTGTGAAATTCTAATGGAGCGAGTTTTGTCTTTTAATGGCATCGTTAAAAAGTAAGCAAACAAAAGAATAAATCATCCCAAGGGAAGCGACTTTTTCAATCTCAAGAATAAATTATAGAAAAATTCTTAGACAACACACCAAGGGCAATCAGGTTCAGATGACACAAAAAAATCATAGCACTTTCGTTCCTTTGGTCGATTTCTCGAAAGTCTATGCGATCGTGCCGGATTAAGCTTACCAGTGACGACTCTTCCATTTCCTACGGGACCGACGTTGTAGGCATGGTAGGCAGAGAGCTGACTGTCTTCGATGAAATAGTTTCCCATTCCGAGAGCAGCCTCGCCCCCGTCACAGCTCGTCGTCACCGAGCCAATCTGCGCATGGGTGACGAAGAAGATGGCTGCGTAGACGATGACGACGACGAGCACCGCAGGGGAAGAAAAGAGCTTCGTCGAAAACATGATCGCTATGTGGGGATGATAAAAGATCGTTCGACAGTTCAATTTTGGTTGAAAAAAATGGTGGTGATCACGAAACAGATTTGGCCTATATTCCTTTTACATTAGATGTCGTGACTGGTTTCGTGGTTGTTTCACTTGACTTATTACTATCATTATTATTATTATTATTACCAATGTTAAGAGACTTACATTTTCTTTAATAAAGACTCCAATACTAATGTCCTTTGGCAAGATATTAATCTACATTTGCCACACTCGACCCAGGTAAGGTAGATGGGTATCAACTGTGCGCTGTCGGAGCTAAAGCTAGGGTAATAATTTCCAAAGCTCTTTGGAAGCGCATAATGTGCATGATATGTGCTATACAAGAACCGAATTTTATTATTATTAATGCAAATCAACATTTTCTATTGTAATTAAACAAAATCATATCAGCTTTATTCTTCATACAGATCTGCAATATCATTGACAAAAAGTTGCACAAACTATAGAAGCTCAAGGGATTTGAATACCAAGATAAAACAAAATCCTATTTACGCAACTGATAAGTTTTTTTTCTTCAAAACACGACGTGTTTGGTAGTAGTTTGGGGCTTTCACTCCCGATCTGCTTATTGCCTTTACAAAACGCACTCCTGAGTATAAGCACAATGACGCAATTCCTCTTCTAATACTCTGAATACTAATCTTTTGGTTGAGTTTCTCCTTTTAGACAACTCGAGATAAATTAAAATCTAGAATTTAAGCAAGTACTTCATCCCTTTTTTTAAAAAGAAAGGATAGCAAATAGTCTGTTACAGTCATCGCACTCCACTACAACCGGTTTATATTTCAACGGTAAATAACTAGGTATACGCCAAAAGGATGGCGCAATAGTAATAATACAAAAACTTACCTCAATAAAGATCAAACTAAACTCAGTTTTCACCTATATTATTCCACCGCTCGTTTCAATAATCTTTTCATTCAAACTTTACACATGATCGCTGTCATGACTATAACTTTGTGGAAAATGACGACGAATATGTACAAAGCGTCGTTTCAGGAAAACAAGTACTGTGTCCTACTCGCGCTTCAGTTGCAATAGCGAGCCTCTAAAGCCAGTAAAAGAAAATGGCGGAATATAGGGCACCAAAACAAATATTGATCCCCGAAGCCCCCACCTTTCAATTTAAGTAATCGATGATGTGTTAAATAAGAAAAGGAATATTGGCAGAGTTTTGAGAACAGGCGGGAGGGATTAAGGTTTATTTCGATTACTTGCCGACAGTTTTATTTGTTGCGAAGACTTTTGTGAGGGTATCGATTTTACTTTCTCGATGTCACTTCCTTACAGTTTTCTTGCTGTATCCCACTCCTCGTCCCCGCCCTCTCTCTCTCTCTCTCTCTCTCTCTCTCTTTATTCCCGCCTCCCCTCTCATTGTGTACCTCCCTCTTTGTTACCTCCTGTTTGTCTGCCTTACTCTCTCTCTCTCTCTCTCTGCCTCTATCTGCCCCTATCTGCCCCCCCCCCTCTCTCTCTCTCTCTTGTTATCTCTCTTTCTCTCATTCTTTCCTTCTCCCTCTTCTTTTTAAAAATTCTTCTGGTAATCTTCAACAGGCTATGCAGCCTACCACACTAATCATCCAATCTAATATATACTTTCAGAATTCCGTTGTACTCATTCAGATCCCTGTATTCATGGTTTTATCAACAGGCAAAACGTACTATGAAGTAACGAATAATAAAGACAAGTATGTCGCGCTGTGACAAAGATTCCATCGATCCTTCGGCAATTGTTTCACTTCTTGTTTTTTGTTTTTATCGAACAGCGAATGTTGTTGTTGTTGTAGTGGTGTACGTGCGTTTGATCATCTTTATCTAGGCACATGACTTATTTATTTCTTTCTGTAAATTTACACCCTCAATAACTCCTGTTCCATCTCTTTCTCTCATGCTCTCAACTATATATGAGTGTGTCTCTCTCTCTTTATTATTTTTCTTACTCCTCCCTTTCCACTCCTTATTTACTTGCATCTATTCATACACCCATCTTCGTGCATCTATTCAGGTCTATCTTCCTTCATCTATCAATCTACCTTTACATGGTGGTCTCCTGCGTTCTAAATTACCTCCCTAATCTATTGAAAATATTTCATATTTCTTATCTTATTGTGCGCTTCGTACATGTTTATCGTATGATATAATTGTACATGATTTTTCATCCAATAACTTTTGTAAACATTTTGTTTATTGTTTTTGTTATTTTTCGAATTTATGTACTTTGAATTTGGATTTGTATGTTTTTGAACGCAGAAATAAAATCAATCAGACAAACATCCATCTAGCTACCGACCTATCTACAAACATCTATCATCAATCTATTTCTGTCTACTACTGCATTGCATTCTCTCTCCCTCCCTACCAGTCCTCACCTTACCCCTCTCAATATTTCATCCTCATGCCCCGTCTCGCTTTCCTTATCTTTACTCTTTCTCTCCCCCCCCTCTCTCTCTCTCTCTCTCTCTCTCTCTCTCTCTCCCTCTCTTTCTCTCCCTCTCTCTCTGTCTGTCTATCTCTCTCTCTAACTCCTATATCTTTCCTTCATTCGTCTCTTCTCTAACCAACACAATAACACACAAGTAAAAACAAGGTTTACAGCGGTGGTATATGCACGAGGTCAACAGGAATATATTTGAAGGCTATCAAACCCATTTTTAGGAGACATACAAAATATAAATACATTGCCTTCTAAATGGACGTTTGATAGACTTTGCAATATTCACAAAAATAAATAGAAGAATGGAAAAGGGTTGGATTAAAAAGGAAATAACAATAAAAAGAAAAAGGAAACACGATACAAAACAAGATACCAAAATCATGAGGATTATCGGTTACTAATTCAAATAAGTAAGAATTACTGGTCTTATGCCTTACTTTTAAAGATATGTTTTCAACATTTTTCAGAGGCAATTGTGCTGCGTTGCCAAGCATGCCTCATGAGACATTGACAAATAAGGTTTTAGGGATTTAAACATGTATTGCAATTTTGAGGGTATGTAATGGACCCGGTGAAGATTTCTGAATAGTGAATCATCATGTAGTATTAATCAGTATCCTATTATAAATTTCCATATTTGACAAGCAGAAATACAAGATGAGAAGAAAAAAATCTGGAATCAAATAATTACAATCAAGAAGTACCAACAATAATTGTGTCTGTGTGGAGCCAGAATGGTGTTCACTCCTGTACTTTAACACATAGCTAATCCCTTTCAGCATGGGTCTAATTTGCAAGTATAGTACATGCCACAGGATTGTAATCTCAATGTTCCATATACAGTGTTTATTGTGTCTACTTTATTTCTTTATAACCTACATGTTTATTCTATCAAATTTGCAAGGCAAATATTTCATACCATATTCTGTGTAAGTCTGGTTGGATTATAAGAATCTGTTTTTAATCATTACTAGAATGGAATAATGTTTTCAGTGACATAATATTGAATGTGTTCATTATGAATATTCATAACTAATCATAAATAGGCCATTAATCTGGATTAATTACTTGGTTGTCAACACACTCTTAAAGTGTTACAACTATTTGACTACTATCCAACCACATACTTTTGCTCCCACGAAACTCTTACAAACAGTTAATGCCAGCAATTTCTTTCCTTTAGAAGCGCTTAATGCAATTTAATTCTTGATCAAACGTTAAACTTTTTATGAATCTTGACCACCAATGAAATTCGCAGTTTCAGGTGCACAGAATTTTGTGTGTGTATTACAGTGGTGAATTTTCTAATTCCTTACGTTTCACCCGTACTGTAGTACAAGAACCAATTCTGGCAAGCAGTGGGAAAAAAAATAATATTCACAAACCTCTGACGGTTCTTATAATGCCTCATGTATCGGCATGCATGAGAAAACTTTGCACGATTGGGACAAAACAATGCTCTATTAAAACAAGAAAAAGAAAGCTACCACAAAGATATCATAAACACATATTCCTGAAATGGCGAGTTTTAAAGACTTCATAAATTAAAAAAAAATACAAGAAGAGTTTTTGTACAAGAAAATACAAAACTTTATATGCAAGATATACAAGATTTTTATTGTATTATTATGTACAGAATTCCACTACATATCAACAGTCAGGTCGACCATTGACCTGAAGCAACTGAATATCTTATGGACCAACATTATCAAGACATCATTATTTATGATTTCAGGTCATAAATACTACAGTGTACAAAGAAAATCATGTACATTCTTTTTTGACTTGTATGATCAAATCATTTGTAAATAAATAAAAGATTAACATAAACCAACATCAAAATTGTTATGAACTTTGAACTTTGTATTCAAAATAATCCTTACAGGTATGTCTGCAGAGAGTAATGCCCTTCAGGCTTTGCAAAGGAGAAGCTTGCAAATTAATAATGGTTTTGATATGAAAAAATGAGTAGATCTAAACATGTAATGCATACATTCGTTTCATAATGATTCTTTTCAATGGGTTTTATCTCTAGTGCTCTGGCCATACAATCACATTCATTAGCATGTAGAGTGGAACCTCATTGTAACATGGTCATTTGGAACACAGAAATTACCTTGTTATATCAAGGTAAAGAAAGAAAAGAATATACAGAGCTGGGACCAGCAAAATCACCTTGTTATAGCAGATACCTTATTATATAAGAGCTCTTTATAATGCGGTTCCACTGTACTCCATGAAGAGGAATGTTATATTCACCTCTCCATGAAAACTTGATAAAATTATCTTTATCACCCTGTTGCAGCTGAAACAACAGCCCATCAAACCCAAATTGAATGGTAACAGAAATAAAGCAACCCCCCCCCCTTCCTCCTTTACCTGCACAATCATTTACACTATTTCCTCTAAGTTCTCATAATGTTTAGAGACCTAATCTGTCAATCTGCAAACCAAATCACACTGTACATGTATCAGGGTTGAATTCAATAGCTATATTTTCATATTTCAATATCAAATATTTTCATAGCACAAAACTGAAGAACAATGATATCATGAGTGTGACTGCAACGTTAAAGACAAGCAAAATAGGTAATAAAAAATTCTGTTTTAATTTAACTTCATCTGAGACCCAACAAAAATGAAATGGCAGGTGGTATAGATTGTAGGGGAAGAGGGATAAATAAGAAGAGAAGAAAACAGCTAGAAAACACAGCTAAAAGCAACAACAAAGTGCATGGATTTAAGGAGGGACAGAAAGGAGAGAAAGAGACAGATAAATGGATACAGATTCAACATAAATAGGTATATAGGTAGAAAGAGAAATAGATAGATATATAGATGGACAAATAGAAAGATAGAAAGACAGACGGATAGATAGATGGATAGATAGATAAAAAGATAAATAGATAGATAGATAGATAGATAGAAAGAAGACAGAAAGATAAATAGATAGATAAACAGATATATTGTAGAGGAAGAGAGAAAGATGAAACAGAAGTTTTAGAGGGTAGCATCACTTTGGGAATGAAAATGGATAGATAGATAAAAAGATAAATAGATAGATAGATAGAAAGAAAGAAAGAAAGATAAATAGATAGATAAACAGATATATTGTAGAGGAAGAGAGAAAGATGAAACAGAAGTTTTAGAGGGTAGCATCACTTTGGGAAGGAAGGAAAAACGACCTAAATTACAAGGTAGAAACCTACGTTCATGATACGTGCCTGCATATTTGTGGAATTTCTGGACACGTCACCTGAATCATATTCTTTATTAAAAAGAGTAAATAAATATGAACAGACAACCTAATGCACTCATCAAAAGATATTGTCTAGTAACGAATGGCAATAAATAATAAAATCATCCATTTGGTATGCATGCAATATGTTCATCACTGACATCAATAAGAGTGTTGAGTTAATGAAATTTCGTGATGATGAATTTCCGAAGATAATGGTCCAACGAAGTGATTCTCTAAAATGGTGTAGAACAATCACGATACAATATTGCCAGTTTTTAAACAAGAATGCTGGAAAAGCCAATGTCCTAGGCATCCTGATGATGAATTTCCAAAAATAATGGTCCAATGAAGTGACTCTCTGAAATGGCGTATAACAAATACGACACAATATTGCCAGTTTCAAGCAAGAATGCTGGAATAGCCAATGTCCTATGCATCCATCGTTGTAACTTCTGCAAGCTCACATAGAAAGACTTGTAATTTATCTCTTTCGGTATGGAAATGATAGAGTCTCAAACACCCCTCTTCCAAGATGAATTCCTAGTTTTGGAAGAAGCGTCCTTTGTAGAATCCTGTAGCATACCATGGCAGCTTGCAGATGCTAAAGATCGTCCACTGGCTTGGCACGATGACCCCGTTGTCAAGAGAGGTGTTCTTCTCACCCTCAAAGTACTTTAGAGGGTGATTCAGATGATGATTAAACTACTTCTTCTGAACTGAGTTGTAATCACGAAGGGTCATGATGTTAGCATGCCAGTTTTATTTTGCAGAATGAAGATCATTCAGTCATGATGGACCTGTTCTCACAAAAGATCTTCCTCCAGATGATGTTTTTGATGACGTTTTGCCTAACCTCTCGTTCTACACAGAGTTGCGTTCACACGGCGGTCATACTCACCACGGCAAGATTGATTTCACAGAATCTCTGGATTTCTTTCATCATCGCACTACTAGCTCACACTCTGATAACCATACAAGGATCATGAGTCAATACTTGCATCTAACCGATCGACCTGATCGCAAACGTCCATGAGCGCGCGATCGAGATCGTCCATATCCGAAGGAATCGAGTGACTGTACACACCGTTATCCACACCCCCTATCGTCGAGGTCGAGGAAGCATCACTGCCAGTTCTACGCGACCTTCGACCTCCATGATAGAAGCTGTATTGGTCCTGTAAACTGTTCCTTTCTAGAAAGCTCTCAAAGTAGTCCATGTCTTTTTCGGGGATGTACGGTCTCATATCTGTAGAGGAAGCAAAAATGAAGGAAAATTGTTCAGCAAAAGAGATGAAAATACTTGAAAAATAGTTTTTAAATAGTCTTAGAGTATAAACTGGAAAGTGACCAGTATAGCAATGACATGATGCAGACACTTGTTCTGGGCTTTAAGACCCAACACTACAACACTTATCTAACCCACATCCTAACCCTAAAACCTCAACTAAAACCCTTATCACAACCCTAACCCTAAAGTTTTGACAAAACAAATCCTGAAGCAAAAGTAACTGCAGAATATATTGCACCACAGGCATGATGGGTCGGTAAGTAAAAGTAATGGTCTTGGAATGGAGCACAACAAGGTGTTAAACGAAGTCGGTGTCCTTTGTTTGAGAGCTTATTTTCGTTTAAGGGCAATGACATGTGCATGTGCAAAGTCCCTCTGACAGGACTTTGGTCTGTAGGACCCCTGGTTGACAGCCTGCAATCATATGCAGCCGAACCCGTCTACAAAGTCGACTAAGGACAAACAGAACATAAGTGGCTGCTGTAGGCAGGTGGCCTCCTATAATGTTATAAGTACATGTACTGCAACACATTATTTGAATAAGGGCTCGTTTCGATATGACGCACCAAAACAGCAGTAATTTTATGATGCATATATTGTATAGTGTAATATACTTCACATTTGGGTATCTTAGAACACACTGCACAGTGGGTACGCACAGGATCTTTGTTGCATGCAGAAACCATTTATTTACTTGTTTTTTCCCCCTGTGTAGCCACCACGACAGGTTCGACTGCACAGACTTGCTTTTGCATGTAGCTGGTCAAATAAATCAAAGTTCGTCCACATACGAATGACACCTTTGCATGAATTCGGTCCCTAAGATCGTCATTATTATCATCATTTCTTTTTGCTTTAGTCAAGGTACCTTCATCAGTATACACACATGTACATTGTACATATTGTTTTCTTAGACACAGACATAATTATAACTTTGTCTCACCAACACCAAATCTTCACCAACTTGAAAACCAACCGATTGTTGGCCATTGGAAGCAACATGACTTTTGTTGTGCCGTCTGTTGGTGGTCTGGGCATGGTTCCACAAAACCGTTGTAAGTACATGTACAAGTTCACTTATAAGTGACAACCCATTGAAATGCATGAGAATTACAATACACTTTATCAAGAGGATCTCAGTGAATTTGTACCTATGACGGTTGTATGAAACTACACCCTAGTGTCTGTGTAATTGGTGTGATTGGGGTATTCGAGTTATAAATAATTTTTCAAAAGTTTTTTAGTTGTTCAACCGATTCCAATTAGGGTTCTGTGGACAAGATCCCTTTTTTTTAAATCCTTTTTTTTTGTCTTCTTCATGAATCTTCATTAAAATGCCCCCAGCCCCTTCTGGCAGGGGGGCTAAAGCAGGACCACCAAGTAAAGTATATATCTTTAGCAGCATCCAATATCTGCACTTATTATTGTCCTTAACTACTATTAGTAGTAATGGCACATCATGAGTAGTAGCTTTATATTAGTAGTAGTAGTAGTGTAATGGTAATTCAGTATTACACAGTAAGAGTAAGAGAACCAGTAGTAGTGGCAGCATCAGTAATGGAAGTACATTTAGTAGTAGTAGTAGTAGTAGTAGTAGTTATAGTAGTTATAGTAGTTGTAGTAGTAGCAGCAGCAGTAGTAGCAGCAGCAGTAGTAGTTGTAGTAGCAGTAGTTTCAGTAGTTGTAGTAGTAGCAACAGTAGAAGTAGCAGTTGTAGTACTAGTAATAGAAGTAGTGGTGGTGGTGGTGGTGGTGGTGGTGGTAGTAGTAGTAGTAGTAGTAGTAGTAGTAGTAGTAGTAGTAGTAGTAGTAGTAGTAGTAGTAGTTGTAGTAGTAAAAGTATTGATATTATATTCATTATATCATATAGGTTATTTTCAGTATCATTAATTGGTGTTGTTGTTGATGATATTAACATAATTATCATGATCATCATTACTTTAAAAGAAACACACCTTGTTTGACGCACAACTATCATGAGCCTATACTAGCGTCTAAGTGATTAACTTGGTCACAAATTTCCTTAAGTGCAAGGTCTAGATCGTCCAAGTATTCTTCCTGAAAATTAAGCCTATCCGTGAAGGCATCAAAGAACTCCATGTCTTTTTCAGGGATGTACAATCTCAAGCCTGTTAATGAGAAACCGAACGAGAGAGAAGGAAACAGTCTTTATACAGAGGTCTGCAAAGAAACTTTGTATGCAGATACTGTAAGTACATGTAGCTGGCAAAGAGAGAGAGAGTGAGAGAGAGAGAGAGAGAGTGAGAGAGAGAGAGAGAGAGAGAGAAGGTCTTTATACAGAGGTCTGCAAACAAAATTTGTATGCAGATACTGTAAGTAGCAGGCAAAGAGAGAGAGTGAGAGAGAGAGAGAGAGAGAGAGAGGTCTTTATACAGAGGTCTGCAGAGAAACCCCCCAAAAGGGGTCTTCATTCACATGCAGATACTGTAAGAAGCAGGCAAAGAGAGAGAGAGAGAGACGGACAGAGAGAGAGAGACAGAGAGATACAGAAAGAGAAAGAGAGGTGGTTGAGAGAGAAAATGTCTTTAAACACCTCTGCAGAGAAAATGAAGAAAAGAAAATGGCCTTTATACACAGGTCTGTCAAGAAACTGAAGTGAAAAACGGTTTTTAAGCGTTGGTCGACAAAGAAATAAAAGATTATGAAATGGTCTTTATAGTTTATAACACGAGGTCTGTTGAGAAAAGGAAGAACAGAAAATAGTGCACAATCTGAATACATATATCTGTACAAACCAACACAAATAGTCTGATAAAATCTTCAAATGAGGAGGGGTTTGATTTTTCCAGTTTCAAACTCCTCCCGGTTCAAAATTTATCCTGACTTGTTTTTCATTTCGATCATTCGATTTTAAACACTAGGAGTTACAGCAAAATCTCCTCACAAAGGTTCCACACCGACATTTTTCATTGCAGTCCAGATACAAAATATGATGAAATTTGGGAGGTCCAAACCTAAATTTAGGGTGCATGTGTTGCCTGGGCACCTAGTGTTGAGCCGTTTCAGTGTAGTGGGCAGCATAAACCACCTACATTTTCAAATTGTTACTAGTGTTTGATATTTTCTTCCTTCATAATATTTCAAATTGATAAATCATAAATAGTGATGTTAGCTGTCGTTTAATAATGTATATACATAAAGATGAAGATTACAAAAATGACATGTGGTTCAAAATTTGTCTCATACAATTTTCTATTATGAATTTGTGAATTGCGACATTCAAAATGAATATGTGTTAGATGTAATTAAATAATGTTCGATCATGATTAACTGGTGAAAGTACAGCCAATATATTTGAAAACATGTATGATGTTAATTGTGATAATGGTTTGTCATCTTGGTGACAATATAAAAAGGTTTAACAATTATGAAAGAATGGTATTTTCATCTCAGATTCTCATGCAAATCATTGACATTCCTCTTCGCTCTCAGATAATACTTTATGCCCTTTTCAACGTTGCTGTGTGAACAACAGTGTAATATGTATCAAACCAGAACGTCAATGACGTAGTGCTCATCCCCTCCTCTTAACAAAAAATATCGTAAATTTTATGTGGTACACTTTTGAACTGGTCAAAAAATTACCATAATTAATCAATGGAGCAAAATCTCAAAATTCTGTGTAAAATTTTAGTTAACCAAATTTAGCTCTACCATATAAGGCAAACCAATTTAAAATCAGTGAACCAAAGTAAAGCTTTACGATATATAGAGCGAACCAAATCAAAATCGGTCGAAATATGAAGGAGAAGAAGCATTTTTTGTGATTTTTAAATTATTTTTGGAATAAATTTGCATAAATTACCA
>BEXV01001506.1:49339-61373 GCA_003118195.1 Hemicentrotus pulcherrimus
AGTCAGGAACCCCATGACTTTTACAAGCTGATCGCCTGTCTGATTATCAAGATATTTATGATCGGAATTACAAATTTTGAAAACCGTTTGCCAAACGGTTTTCATAACACTACAGTTTATTGGGAAAAACGAGTATGGTAAAACAAGGATTTTTACTTTTTGAGGCACTTTTTGATCATTTTGAAGAGCAATGTTTTTAGGGCTTTAATATTACACCGTATCACAGACACTGATAATACGTAGGGCCTTGCATCTCAGATTTAACATTATTAAATGATGCCTTTAACATTTAAGGAGGAAATAAAATATAATTTGATGCACAAGGGCTGTCTTTGGCATAAAGGCATTTTAATCACATGTGTAAAACATTACATCTCAGTGTTACACAAGACACTAGGCCTGCCTTCATTAGCTTGAGTTTGCCAAATAACCGATATTTTAACTATCCTGATCACAAATTAGCCAGTTAATTTGCGTCTTCATCAGCCAGTAGTTGCTTAGCGGGATATTTTGTCGAGAAAAATCCTGAGAATTATTAGTCTCCTCACAAAATGGTCCCTAATTTGCGCCCCTCCGAGCTACCGGTAGTTTATGAGGAGCGTATCGGTCTGGTGAGGACCCAATTTCGAGCTTCAGAATATAGCGGGTTATTTGGTAAATGAAGCAGGCCTTCAATTTCTGATTTGGCATTAAAACATACCTTGGCATTAATATATCTGTTTTCAAATTGAACAGATACAGATAATTTGTATACCAAAGATCCTCATTTAGGGCCTATGGTTAGAGTATTCTGTAAGGCAGATACCTACGGCAGAATGAACTAGTTCAGCCCATAATCTATTTTTCCATAAATATTAACTCTTAACTTGCCTATACAGTGCCAGATTTTCTGAAACTTTCACTTATTTCTTTCTATGATTTTTCCTTTTTTTCACTCGGGCCAAATTTCTGAAAACACATGACTCCTCATTCATGAGGAACATCCAAAATACGGTTCCTTGACAAAATAGCCACAACAATACAAAGACACTGAAGTTCTGTACACTATGGCTTGCTCTATATTTGAAACCAAATTCATTTATTTCTAGTTGAATTAGTTGAATACAAGTTGAATACTAGTTGAATACTAGTTTAAATTAACTTGGATCATTTTTTGTACATAAACTATAACATATCTGCAGTACTGATCTGGTCGAATCTCAAAAATATATACACAACTAAAATGAAAATGAAAACATGATCGCAAAGTCTTTTAAAGAATCAACCTCAGGCAATTTCAATGCATATAGTGTGTAGGCACAGAATCAAATATGACCATGAAAAACACAATTTCATAAAGTCTTGAGCAGAGGCTAACAATGTCAGTCTCTGTGCAGCGTATATTTTTTTTCTCTCTCTCTCTTCTGCTTCCTTTAAAATTTGTTTATAAAATGCGATTTGAATCCAGTAAGAATATTCATAATTGAATGATACAAGCCAATAAAGCTAAAACAACAACAATAACAGCATGGACTTGCCAGAAACAGCTAAAGTACTGAACCTGTATGTACATGTATGGGGTGCACTAGACTGTGCAGTCGGCATACAGTCTCTTAGTTCAGACACTGTGTTATGCACCTCACATGACCAGGGTTGTGCCTACATACCAATCACCTATTGAAATGTGTGCACACAACATTGACGTATTGAGGAATATGAACATCGTTTCCCTAGGATATGGGTTCCGAAATAACCCTTAGGATAATTTCTTTAATAAAGTGTTTGTGATCGTGTGAAGAAAAAAAAAAAAAAAAAAAAAGATGAAGTAAAAACTCAACTACAAACTGTTCAGCAGAAATTGACAATGATTATATCACGACTAAAATGAAGAAACAACATTTATACACTTTAAAATAAAAGGGAAATTTGCTTGATAATAGCCACTAAAAAGTGATGAGCAGTGACAACAAATTCAAAATGTACCTCACTCAAAAGTGAGTTAAAATTATAAAATAGATTTTGAAAGTTGCATCTGTCCTTGGCCATTTTACATGTAAGTGGTGATTTAAAATTTAAGTTTTGGCGCATTTACTGTTAAACTTTTAAAAGGATAGTTGAGTTTTGTTGCAGAGAGCCCTACACAAAATAATTGTTGTGTGAGATAATGAAAAACTGAGAGTCAAATTTGAAATAACATACAATTTTGATGACAAAATCTTGGTTTGATCAAAATCGGTTCAGAGACGGCTGAAATATCCATAAATATAATACTTGGTGAAAGTGGAGCTAAATTGGCATGATCCTATCAAATCTAAATTTCACACATTTTGGGTTCTAAAATTACCTTCATTTTAGTTCCAAAATGGCACTAGAAATGTCATAAATGTCATAAATAAGAATAAGAGCGATAACCATGCAATTTGAAGGCATTAGCGGTCTTAAACAAGAACTCAACTATCCCTTTAAGTCTAGAGTATGTTAAATCTTCTGGTTGAATACAAAGGTCCATCATATCGTAAATACATGAATTTAAACTGTTTAAACATTATCTTTCAATGTTTATTTCCACTATAATTACATGTGTATGTATTATTCACAAGAATATATCTAAGGCTATCTAGAGCAGATCGAGTGCAAATCTGATTGTGCTCTGGATTCTGTAAAGACTTCGGCCCACAATATTAATCTTTACATAAATAAATACATGTAATTGTGTATTCAAATCTATCATTAAATGTGTCTTCTTAGGAAAATGAAATACATAACATTATTAGCTTTTAAAAATAGACTTGATTATAGTATGCAAATTTCTAATTTATCATGAACACCAACATTTTACCAGCAGTACATGAGCTATCATATACAGTAGCTTGCGGGTGCACCATGTGTGTGAGAGAGAGAGAGAGGATTGAGGAGTCCTGAAAAAAGACTCTCGCTAATCTTTCTGGGGGTATGGTGCACCCGCAAGCCTACTGTACATGTATATCTACATCACCATGCAAGCCGACACCTACAAGCAGCATGAGCTATCATGTTTGATATATTTCACTACCTATAACTGAATGAAAGGAAACTCTTTTCAGTATAAAATCTACAAATTCTGCAAGTGCAGATGTCCTTATAAACCTCTTTTTGTAAAATAACATCTTATATCATTTTAGTCATAGAATAAGGCAGCCTTTATATCATACCTGCCGACCCGACCTTACACACCAACACATGGGAGCCTCTGAACATTAAATTATGAATACAGTGTACTTAGTATGATTTTACACAAAAGTGTCGGGAAAAGGGAGATGTATTATAAATTTTTTCAATTAGTTTCATGGGCAAAAATATGAATCTTTCCTCCAAAACAGGAAAAGTTTACAGGTAGGCCTACTGTACATGTATACATGTAGTATCTAACCACCTACTTTATCCTCTGGTTTAGCCAACTTGTTTTTGATGATGATCCATGTCAGAATATGGTACACATCACTTGGTAGAGTCAAAGCACAAAGTCAAAGTCAAGGTCAACGTCAATGGCCACAGAAGCAAAATATTGCTACCCGACCCTATACTCAGAGCATATACCGACAGCTCCATTTCTGCATACATTATTGATTGGCAAAATGTGCAGACTTTGTGGCCCGAATTCACCAAGGAGGTTTGTGGAGAAACCAAGGTTTGTCCACAATTCTCCATTTGCTTCGACAAACATCCTTTTGTGTTTTACAAACCAAGGTTCGTAAAAATGCGTCGAAACGCGTCGATGACGCACATAAACTTTGGTTTGTCGACAAACCCCCTTTGTGAATTTGGGCCTCTGAAATTCAACAGAAATGCAGATAAACTGGACAAATATCCATCAATCTGCTTTTGAAAATTACAGCAGAACAGGGAAAATAAACTCAGATTCTATTCTAAACATGGCTTTCTCTTTTTTTTTTTTTTTTTTTTTTTGATAACTTAAAAACTAATAAAAAAAACTTGACATATCTTTTTTGGCTGCATTCTTGAATCGTGATGCATGATAAATGCAACAGCAAGTTGCACAAAACTATAGAACATTAATATAGTCTAAATGAATTTCAGAAATCTTCAAAGTATATCTAGGATGTATTTTATGTTTATACTTCAGTTTCAAAGTAATGAGATTATCAAATCATGCATACATTTCATATTAGACTCGTAACTTTGAATAAGACACATGCACTGCAGTATAATCATGAAGAAAACAAAATGTTTCTCCTTGAACTAAATGTAGACTTATACATGTATATTACAATAAAAACAAAAACAAACACAAAGTCAAAAGAAAATGAACTACAAAAAACAAAATGGAATCCTTGTTCAATGTTCTTCATAATACACAACACTATCAACATGGCACTCACAGCAGAAAGATAACAGCAACCAACAAACTGTGCATGCATTAACTAAAGATGGCGCTGTTGATTCTAGATTTCATTATTAAAGAATGGAACATGTACATGTACAGTCCATCAGTGTACATACATATATTGTCCTATGTGGGACCTGAACTGTTAAAACACAAATATGCATTAGCATGCCGATTCGATCTACATGTTTCATAATTAAATTGTGCAATCAAGCTGGTGAACATTCATTACATAATGAGTTTGTTTCACATGCAAATTAGCAACTGGTTTCAATAGATGGCTGCATCTTGGAGAAGGGATGATGAATAGTAAATATACACTGTAGCATGCATATGAGGCTATTAGGTACATCCAGCCTTCAAACTGTAAATTGAGGGAAATGAATATTCAGACATCAGGTTCAGGCTAATAAATATTCATTGCAGATTGAGGCAGATAAATATTCATTTATAACAGATCAAAGCTCATGAATATTAAGGATTAATGAATTTTGTTTGATAAATATTCATCATAAATCAAAAATTACATGTCATGGGTATAAAGTATTCACATTCAATTAAAAAGTGATATTCAGTATTCATCATTTAAATCACAAATTGAAATGCAACATATTAAATTGTTCATTCATCATAGCTGGAGGCTCATGAATATTCATTCATCACAGAGTAGGGGAAACAGGTTCTATGGTGCCCATGGCCGAGAGTAACGAACGGGTGAAGGGGCCCGAGTTTCCACTGATGGTGGAATCGGCGTCGTCGTTGAAGTTGCCGATTGAGGTACGACTACGGCTGCCGTAGGGATCTTCGATGTCGTTGGCCACCATGTAGCTGTCGAAGAAGGCCCTGTGGTGTTCGCTGATCAGGCACATACGCATTCCTAGGGGAGAGAAGGAGATACATGCAAGGGCAAAGGTCAGGGCTGTGCTTCCTTTTTTTGTTTTCTTTCCAAAAAAAGATCCCCCCATCACATAATCTTGTCCAGTCAATTCTTCAAGATTTGCATGTACTATTTTTTTCATTACTCTCTTTCAATATTGTAGCCTCTATTCAAACCAAATTAACAATGTAAGGTTAGGGTTAGGCCAGTGATTTGTGCAGATGATTTATATGTAATGATCTAATATACATGTATCATTATTATTTCATGATTTCTTATTGCCAGTACCGGTAATAGAAAATAATTTAGTAAAGACCCTTTCTTTAAAGAGTTGGCGCCTGTATCGCAACATATTCTGGGCAACTTCACTGGTAAACTTGCCAATTCCTCTAACCTGCCATTTAGATGCATTATTTCAACTATACATTGAAGGAGCAATGAAAATATTGAGAGAACAGAAAAACTGCTGGATTGATACTGGATTCAAAGTAAATTAATTTCTAACCCATATACTCTCTTTCATTTCTGTTTTCCTGTGGTCTTATATCATACTTCAAGTAAGATAATGTCCCCAGCACCAGCTTCGTTGGTGGAGGCATAAAAAAAAAGGATATTATCAACGGTCATTATGTTTTGTATGTTTCATTTTCATTTTTTTTTCTTTCTTTAATATTCTGAATGACATGTCATGATGTGGCTAAAGAGTATTGACCGTTATATTATCAAGAAATAGTTTTAATGGGAGATCTGTTGTACATGTAACTGTAAATGCAATAATACATTGTTTCGTCACTTTTTATAGTCTAGAATCTGGCCAGTTTATTTCATTTTACGGTCTCCCCTAACTACTTGCTGCAAGCCGAAACTTGGCATGATCCACAAATTTGTATGCCATGGGGAGCATTTCACAAAGACTAAGATCGACTTTAAGTTGGATTTAACTATGGCAAGTCACTCTTGCTACTGTTTGCTCTCACCATTGACTGGCATTGGTCTCTCAAGGGACGTGCAAATTATGGTCACATATCTACATTTTTTGATAATTCATTAGTGAAGGAAAGGTTATTCTCTAAAGATCATAATGGTGAGAGCAACCAGTGGCATGAATGGCCTGCCATAGTTAAAGGGATTGGGTAACTCTGTCTCAGATTCTGAAACAAAATTCTGGATTTAGCTCATGCTGCAATGATAACTAAACCTTTGTGTCAGTCAGGAACCCCAGGACTTTTTACAAGCCGATCGCCTTTCTGATTATCAAGATATTTTTGACTGGAAATCAAAAACAAATTATTCGTTTTCTTAAAGGTATTACAAAGTTTTGGTATGGGGTCATGAATTTGGTTCAAATGAACATATTGGAAGCATATGTAATCCTACAATATGCAGTGATCACTGTTGCGGTTGAAATCGAGTCTGAAGTTATGAAATTATTAATAACAAACTCTTTATGTTGTATAGCGCCCTCTCAAGGTCAAGATATTAATTAAGCTATATAACGACGTTTCTTGACTAATTTTGACCGATAAGCTATTCCAGTTTTGGTAGGTGTATATCACAACTACATATTCTGACATTTTCAGGATCGCAGCTACCATTGTACGGCCGTATGCGCTATTTGAAATTTATCAAAATTTATCGGTAGTACAAACAAATTTTCATTTTTTCTCGAAAGCAGAAGTGTTTTAGGGGCTAATTTTTTTAGTGCCTAATATACATCAACAGGGGCATCCAAATAATATATCAAAATTGTAAAGAATCATTATCCACCAAATTTTCAAAATTTCCCAAAACTTTGTATTACCTTTAATGGTCTATTGCGGAAAACGAGTATGGTAAAACCGTTCACTCAAAGATTTTTCCTTTTTTGAGGCACTTCTTGATCATTTTGAAGCACAATTTTTTTAGGGTTTCAATATTACACCATATCACAGACACTGATAACATGTAGGGAAATGCATCTTAGATTTAACATTGTTAAATGATGCCTTTCAGTCCAACTAAGTTGAGCTTAGAATTTGTGAAACACCCCCTAGCTTTCACAAGGGATAACACCATCTACGGCTTGTTACAGGTACATGTAGGGGTTGAGGAGATGGCATTGGAGGAGGTTGTTCAAATTAAATCAGTCAAACTTAAGGGTACCACTTCTAATAATTCCCATTATAAAATTGGATGACCTTAACCGTCAATGTTTATGCGGGAAAACCCTTTTAGGGGGCACGGACAAGCAACCAAGCCCACTATAGCAAACAGGGTTGTGTATTCAATGATATGGAAGTGCTGTTGAAATAAAAAATTTGGTTGAACAAAAATAATAAAGGAATAAATATTTATGGGATCAGTGTGAGATGAGTGAATTCATGGACATGAACAAATGCGATGGTGAACAGTTAGAGTATATAAAGTGTAGTATGGAAGTCTGATGAAAGTGTTGAGGGTGATGCCATTAGCATAAGAAAATAAAAAGACATTTTGACACTTAACTTAGCCTTTGTATATAAATCAATATAAACATTATTCGTGAAAACAATAGTTCTGTGGCCACAATACTGATATACATTTTTGTTTAATAAAATAAATTTTAAAAAATGTCATACCAAGTGACTTTCAATTCACAACTGATGATAATGGAAAATGGTAATCAATTTGTGCCAAAAATGAATAATCATGATGATGTGAGACCAATGATGCATATGGTGCTCTGAGAGTACAAAACAGATCTTTACATTTGTATGATCAGCTGGCTTTACACATTTCGTCAAAATGACATGTTCACAAAGACTTTTTAGTTTAATCTACTCATTCAAAATATGTAGGGCAATTCCAATAGCCTAGCTACATGTAAGCACATGTCCGGTAGAAATTTATGATCCTTACAAGCACCGATTAAATATCCGAAAATGATAGATTTTGGCAATACAAAAAGATACTGAAGTAGACCTAGATTTATTTACAGTCTTGGTGATCTACTATAACATGCGCATGTATTAAAGTACTCGGAAGTGTGTTTGAAAATGAACGTGATTGCTGAATGGCATACAAAGAACCATGACACTGGCGTTGGGATACATATTCCTGAGTGGATATAAAAGTATGTGTATAAAAGGCATTAAGTCAAATCAAAATTAGTATATAAGAGTATTATGGAAGAGATTAAGAGGCATTTTGAATAAATGTAGATCATTTGTTTTGAGCCAGAAGGATATTAAAAGAACTATATGGATTAAAGATACTATGTCCCTTTTGCAGCCAACCTCAAATTCAGTAGAATTTTGCAGGAATTATATGTCATGTATATCCTACATGTATCTGTGAAATTTGAACGTTAGCAGTGTCCTTATATTCAAATTATGCAAGAAAACCTGTTTACTTGCTACACTTCACTGTCAGACACTATTGTCAGTATTGAGTAACTGACTGGCTTTTTATTCTTCTTTGGTATTAACATACCTAAAATTAGCTGTTAAGGATTTGTCTACTACAATAACCCACTTCTTGTAATGGCCAAAATTAATCTGATTGAATCTTTGCGCAGCAAAAAAACGACCATTCGGTACAATGGTCTGAAAATCAAGACTATTACTTATTGGCTCTATATTAAGTCGATTTGACGACTAATAGTCGTTTTTTCCCCACTTAAAGACATTTTCTAGCCCCATTCTTTTAAGGGGAGTTCTAAATTAGTATCATCTTTCAAATGCCATTGGAATTTAACCTTTAATTTTTTGGCCTGCAAAAGGGACATAGTACCTTTAACATCCTTCTGGCTCCAAACAGGCAATAGTTAAAGTTAAGCACACATGTAGTGGAGTAGAAGATGAAGTAGACAGACTTTATAATGATAAATCGATTAGTAGAATATGTTTCATATTCGGCGGAAGGCTGCAGAATCTGAACCAAAAAGAAAAATAAGAGAATTTGAATACCAAATAGGGTTTTTCTTTTACTATTTTGTTTCTTTGTTTGCTTGCTGTTTTCTTTTTCTTTCTTTTTAGTAAGGGGGGGGGGGGGGNAAGCACTTTTATTTTATTTTTTTTTGAAAAATATACTTCAATGGCAGTGGGAGGGATAATGGAAGAAAAGCTGCACACAGCCACCCAAAAAATAATATATAAACCTTGAAATTCACCTACACAGTATATACTTTTCAAATTGTGGTACATGTACATGTATTAGTATTTCATGCTGGAAGGGATTGAGGGAGAAGAGGGAATTGATTGTATGAAGGAAGTGCATCAAGCTTTTTAAAGATTTGTATCCACATCCATTTTTATTTCTTCATATTTCAGCAAAAGAAATTGATTATTATAATTATGAAAGATGTCTAGTGATGAAGTTTAAAAAAATGTACATGATGTGAAGTAAATATCAATGTCTTCCGGATGGTTGTTACGCTGTTTCATTGCAACTTGTTCATTAATATATTAAGGGGTCTACACCTACATTACATTATATTCATGTTTTTAAAAAGTAATATATTTTCACAGGGATACGCTGAAACCCTTGGCTATCCATCATACTAGCAAAGAGAGCATTATTTAATGATATTAAACCATTCATTCTCCTTTTAACGCATCCACTTTTCAATTTTCATTGCAAGCTCCATTTAGCATGGCCAAGAAAATAAAGCACAACCCTGATATATGCCCGGTTTGGAAAGAAAATGAGGGGATTAGTAAAATGCAAAGTTTAAGTTGAGAACTGCCGCGTCCCACGGAAAAAAGAGGATATTTGGTGAAAAAGCGAGAAGTAAATGTTAAGAGAGAGCCCATCTATGGTAGAGGTTACTCTGCTAAATGAAAAAGAGAAGGAGAAAAAACAAGAATGATTAATCACAAATACAATGTGAGAGAAAAATGTGAGAGAAAATTACTGAGGTTAATAATCAAATACCATCTGGAGAAAGAAAGAGAAACATATTAATCAGTTGAAAGATGGCCTGAGCTACAGAAATTCTCTTCCTGACATAGCACTACAATAATAAACAGTGGATAGCATTTAATAAATACTGATAGCTTTGGATTAACTGCACACATGTACCCATAATTTCATAGCAATTGGCTTTGTCATCTCCTTGATAAACATTTTTCCAGGAAAACAGATGTTCAGTACAAAGTACATGTACATAAAGATGTAAGAACGATGAAGGTTGAAATGAAAAGTCAATTCGTACAGCCTCTACAGTAAATTAATTCTATTGAAGGACACAGAAAGAATCAAAGAATACACAATGTAATATTAGTGTCAGAAATAGTTTGACCTGTAAGACAAACAAAGTACTACCAACTTTGCGCATTAAACTGGAAGAATTGAGATATTGTAAGAGTGTTTAATAAATAGAGCTCATTATACATCATAAACGTTGTAAGGTAGCTTAAAACGATATGTAGTGGCACTGAAAGACGCGACCGGAACGCAAAATTCATAATTGTTGAAAGTCATAATTTAAATGATTCAGAGGTACATGTAGAACCATGAATACATGTACTATCTCAAATGGTTTTCCAGTTTCCTTAACTTTCATCAAGATATTTGAAGAAAAAAACACTGCTATTTCCTAAACAATTCTGTTGTGGGTGTAACGGACGCGTCTTTTTAGTGCTTCAATATATCGCTAGCTTCCTCACTAAGATTGCAAGAGTGCATAAGATGTATTCAATTAGAGTTTGTTTACACACAAAGTAAATGTAGGATAGGCTTAGTATAAAATTATATTGTAGTTGCAATAAATTTATTCGTAAAATTTGAAATTAGTTCAACAAATGGTTATTAAATACAAAATCGACATGTAATATTAGCAGACATGTAGTACAGTTAATAGAAAACCACCTATTAGTAATTAAGGCCTACTAATGAACATATAACTACATGTATATAATATACTGTATGTACATGTACACCATATATATATTTAATACTGTTATTCTACCATTTTCATATATTGCCATGAGAGGTATGTGTACATGTATGTACATGTAGATCTGTAAATTCAGGACCCTTTAAAATTACGGTTGAATGAAAAAAACTTTAGTATCAATGACATATTCACATATTGCCCCTTCACTACAAAATATATGCAATTGATGGATGCGTCTAGTTGATAAAATTTGTATGTTGCTTTGGAATTGGCCGCCCTTCACAGTTCAATAAAGCTTTGTGTTGTGAGAGTCAATGGTTAAAGAGCAACATAAAGCGAATTAAGAAATGAGCCCACACCCAGTTGCACTTTCGTTACTGCATGAGGGCAATCAATGGTTTGATACTTAAAGCATAAGGGTCCCATTGCATAAAACTTATCATTGATGATAAATTCCATGAAATACTTGATTTTGATTGGCTGTTGAGCTCTGTTACCATGGTAGTTACCATTGATGGCAAAGTTAAAATCAATGGTAAGTTTTATGCAACAGGTCCAAGAAATGGCATGATAACTAATGTCACAGTTTGTCTGTTGCCAAAGATTACCATGCAACTTTTACTGTATGATTCAACGTAGTTGCTTGTACATGATTTATGTTAGGTCACTGGGGTCAACTGGATATAAAAACCACACAAATGCTCATGCATGAAACAGTGCCACACAACCACAAAACAGGATAAATAACCAAAATCATTCAAGGATCACTCTTTTGTGTCTACAATACTTGGGGCATTCACAGCTGCACAAAATGCAACCTACACGCACTGTACATGGACATTGCATGGTTGATGGCAAAGAAATTCAATTTCGAGCACACACTATTTTTTGTTTCATGTTATTTCTTGGTTGTTTCGGGGGAGGAGGGGGGGGGGGG
>BEXV01001506.1:61386-71730 GCA_003118195.1 Hemicentrotus pulcherrimus
GGGGGGGAGGAGGAGGGGTGGGGGAGGGGGTGAGACCGTGGGACATTTAACATATTCAAGGGGTGAACATCGAGTGCCAGACTGGTGCAAGACACTGTGTAAATTGTGATTCAAGAGTTCTTTCTGATGTCTTTGTCTTTGCCTACAAGTTCTTGACCTACCAGCATTTCTGTCACTGACTTCCAGAACCCTGAATAGCTTGTTGCATGCTAGGTTGCTACCACAGCATCCAGTTGCAAGATTCATGCAGTAAAATTCAAACCTTCAAACCCTCAAACCTTGCAGTCAATACGTACTTTGTTTGTTTGTTTGTAATGCAAGCACAATATCTAGTCTAGAGTTTGAAATTAGATAACGAGTTGGACGTACCTGGAAATAACGTCTTTCTGTCCGGGCCGTATAGCCTTTGTAAACTGGTGCAGAAATTCTCTATCGACCCCATTTGACGGTACTCCTTCAAAATGGATGCAAACTGCTGCAGTTCTTCACCACTTAGTTTACTTCTCAGCTGCAAAAATAAAAAGGGGGTGGATGGTATGAATATATACAGCTTAAAGCCCAACTGTCCTACTTGTAGCTAGTTGCTCCCTCTATATAGAAAACTTCCCCAATCGGTGCCTGTCCCCATGATCCTCTTTTTTTTATAGCTGAGAGCTGAGTTAATGAGATAGCCACCTAGTGACCTCGCTCTGTGATCTAATCCCTTCTGGCCCAGTAGTATTGACGGTCTTTAAGTACATATCAATTAAATCTCATTTACATGCCACTTCTCTACTTGATTTTACCCCATCACTCTTCCTAAAATAATGTTCAAAGGGTATTTTACGGACATTGCTAACATTGCAGTAGTGTATTCTTAATTGCGTCATTTTTCGGTGAAGAAATATATATAGAATGATTTCCCGTTCCTGTACCCAAATATCATCACATGTGCATTATGCAGTTAGTAATACATTGTGGGACACAGCTATCAAAACATCTAGACATTGTGAACAGCAGATGGCAGTATATATAAATCTGAAGTATTGTCAGTTGAATACCATGCCATTAATTGTCTATATCCTTGCAAAATTGATACGGGAAACGATATCTTCATTCTTTTTGTTTTGTTAATTTTGTGTTACTTGTTTCATACTAATATCTTCTCCACTAGTTTCTGTTACATTCATGTATAAACTTAGTTTTTAAATATATTTGTCTTTCTTTCCTTCCTCCGTTCCTTTCTTCCTTCCTTCTCCTCATTCTCCTCCATCTTATCCACATCCAAATTCTGTCTTCTTCTCTTCCTCCTCCTTCTCATCCTAATTCCCCTTCTTCTCGTCCTGGTTGGAGCCCTTGCTGTTCTCCTTATTCTTGCTCCCTATTATTTTTTGTTATCTTATGCTTCCCATTTGTAGAGGTGGCATGGTCGAGTGGATATGTCACCGGACTGTGGATCACAAGCTCCGCGGTTCAAGTCCCGCCGCAGCACTAATGTCCTTTGGCAAGACATTCATCTACATTTGCCACACTCCACCCAGGTGAGGTAAATACATTGCAGGTACCTGGTAAGGATTATTCCTTAAAATGCACAAGGATTATTCCTTAAAATGCACAAGGATTATTCCTTAAAATGCACAAGGATTATTCCTTAAAATGCACTAGGATTATTATCATTCCCCTCCCGTTTTTTTTTTTTCCCTCTCCCTATTTGGAGGATGCAAACTCATATCATTATTCTCCCTACATGTAATGTCTCGCCATCCCTCCCAGTGAAATCCAGTTCATATAACTCACCTCCTCGATGTATTCTTGTAATAATACTTTGGCTGTGACGCTGATGATTTCTGCACTATTTGAGTTGGGATTTGCCCCTGAATATGGGACGGCCTCACTGCTTCTAAACACAAATAAGAAGATGAAGAAGAATAAAAAAAAACACAATTAACATGCATTACATTTTTTTTTTTCAAATGCATTTCTATGAAACAAAGACTAGTTTTGCAAAACACTAGTTTTGCATGTTCATCTGAACAAAAACTGATTTTGTGGTAGAAGATCAAGGAGTCAAATATGGTGGAATAGTAGACAACTACAAGGATTTTTTTTTAATACAAATGTAATGCTTCCTGGGAGAAATATGTTTAAAAAACTACAATGATGTTGTACCATTTTTGGTTGACAAACATATTACAAGTAGAGTGAAAAGTTGGCAGAACAATTGTATAAATTGGGAACAGAGAAATAGAGATAAAGATTGATAAAGATAGAGAGAGAGAGAGAGAGATAGAGAGAGAGAGAGAGAGTTGGGATCCAAGATTCATTTTTTTACTTACGTTTCTGGTTGACTATACATGCCAGGCAAGGGAGGTCTTTGGTGAGCTACTGTGGCTGTAAAGGGAAAAGAAAGAAGAAAAAAAAACACTGACCATGATATTTGCAGATTTACAGATATTCATAGAGCTCTATATTATAGTTGTCTCGTGATACCACTGAAGGCGGTAAATCAAAAGGACAGTGTACAGTACATGCAAAACAGACATGTACATAATAATAATTTTATTGAACCAAAACAGAAATTATTTTTGCCCAATTGATTGTGAGCCCGGCAGCCACTGAGCAACGCCAAACAAGGTAGCAACAACTCCCATCTTTTAACGTCTTTTGGTATGACGCGGCCGGGGTTCGAACCCACGACCTCTCGGTTGTAAGGCGGACGCTCTACTGACTGAGCCTACACTCCGGTACATGTACATGAAGGTACATGGTAACCAGTCCTACAACAAAACGTTTGCAACAAAGATATATTTTAAGAGTAGTAGATAATCGGTTGTCACACGAAGAGAGCAAACGAAAGAAAGCTTCTCGTTTGCTCTCGTGTGACAACCGATTATCTACTACTCTTACTATCTACCACGATGATCAACCTTTTCCGCACTAAAGATATATTTTGTATTCTATGGTCATGTGAGAATAAATAAAAAACATAGCAGGGTAGAGAGCAAGAAAGAGACAGAGAGTCAGAGACAGAGAGAGAGAGAGAGAAAGCTTCACTGAGAGGTGCAGGGAGACAGAGGGATACAGGAAGAGGCAATGAAAGAGAGAGAGAGAGAGAGAGAGAGAAAAAAAAAACTGACAGACAGACAGACAGATATAGAAAGATATTTTGGCAGAGGCACAGCCGGCCAGACTGAGAAAAATCATGGTTTGGGCTATGGAGTCCTGGGAATGACCGGAAATGCAATTACGGAGTATTGCCATCGAGCAGGAAATGACCACTAGCTTCGTTCCTGGTTGCCGGGCGCAGGGGCCACGCCTACCGACTTGACACAAACTCGGAAACTCTGCCTTCTCGCGATGTTTCCGATTCAGGCATTCCATCAGGGCAACGAGACTGATTGGACCTGGCAAGCGCTAAAAACTCTTGACTTCCTTGTAGAATAATTTGGCCAAACCCTTCCAAGTTTTACAACAAGACTTTTTTTTTATTTTCAGACAAAATTAGCTATTATCCTTTTAAGTTTTGACACCCCTGGGGTCTTGAAAGCAAACAGGTTATAGGTTCAGAGAGAGAGGAATCAGAAAAACTGATTGCATTCAGATGCAATCATCCATCTCTCCTGTTGATGGCTGCTTTTGTCTGCCATGAAGTTTTATAGTCTCCCAAAGAAAATTCGCGCCAACTGATAATTATGAACAAATTATATATAGATGGAAAGATTTTCTCTTAAAAACACATATAATTTGCTGAAAAATCATTTAGATATCATGGAAAGGCGTAAAATTATTTATTTTTTTTTCTGGCTGGCTGTGTCTCGTATGTGACGTTACAAATCTTGACATTCTATGAAGTATCGTTGAAGGTAGAAAATATGGATCTCAAAATTAACATTTTTGGAGAGGTGATTACTGCAGGCCCCAAACTTATTTTGAAGAGGGAAGTTGTTATATTTGATCAGTAAGGCTTCC
Organism: Hemicentrotus pulcherrimus; assembly: GCA_003118195.1. Classification (NCBI taxonomy): domain Eukaryota; kingdom Metazoa; phylum Echinodermata; class Echinoidea; order Camarodonta; family Strongylocentrotidae; genus Hemicentrotus; species Hemicentrotus pulcherrimus. The sequence goes on from BEXV01001506.1 coordinate 65,335, forward strand.
CCTTTGCAATGATACAAAATTCAAAACACTTTTATATATACACTTCTTTCAGAAAATAGAACCCCCTTAAGCCCTTTAATTCATGATCCTTCTGCATGTAATTGAGATTAAAGGTAAAGAGAAAGACCAGTTATGGTCATACCATTGCATTGTGAAAGAAACATTGTGGAATCGATCAGAAAAGGTTGATCATCTAGCATCTGCAAGGTTCTGGAATCATCAAAATGATAAGAAATTTGGCCCATTCATCATAAAGTTACAAGCACTATACACAGAAAGATGAATATGGGGACTACCCTATATCTCTCACAGACCATGAGAGAAACAAATTTACCAAATATATGAATAAGTAGGCGGTTTCCCGGCAAAATTGTTATCATCATGTATTAGTGAAAACATATTCTTTCACATGATTGGTAATGAGAGCTTCCATTTCATTTTTTGAAATTTGGGCGTTTCGAATACTGGTCTTTACCTTTAAGAGATCATTAGCAATACATGCCTCGGTCATAAGGAATATTTATCTCTGTCTATCTTTAAACAATGTTTCATTAAGTAGAATATAAATGTGTACACTTTACTGACAATTTTTCAAACTATTTAGAGTTAAAAAATAATTCATTTTAATTCAAAATTTAAACCAACAGCCCTTGCGGCATACTTTTAACAGGTCACTGTACAAGCTACGGACCCACTAGCAAGACTAAAAATTAGTATACGGATGGTCATCATATGATTCAGAGAACATGAAGAGTATGATATGTGATCCTTCTGGGTATCGGATTCACCCTTGTACTTTCCATCGTCCATTGATTGTTACTATTGCATCAAGCAAAAGCACAGGATTAGGATAATTGGTAATATCCGAACAACAAATTGCGCAAATCCACTTCACGTTCATCCTCTTGATATCGAAGGTAGGGCCGATTGTATCCTCAGATGGTTATCATGCTTTTCTATCAAACATTATCCAGGATTAATCTGGGTCAAATTTGTCTCAAATTTGTCGCAGACGTCAAACGTATCGGGCCCGGCATCATCTCTTGCAGAGCAGACGTCCTCAAGAGATAAGATATTTATCCGAAAAGGACCAATTGTTTTATGTGTAACACATGGCTGCAACTGATTAGAATGACCCAATTACTGGCCCCCTTTACATTCGAAACAAAGTATTTTCTCAATGTTTCCCTTTATCTAGTATTTGATCAATGTGAAAGTGCATTGATCAAGCACCAACCTGCATGACCCACTTATAAATATATCAGTTTAAAAGAATGCATGACTGCATACAGTGTGCGAAATAATATGTTTTTTGTTCACATGAGCTCCTTTGGGGATTTTTAAGGGAAAAGAAAGACTCCTTAGAAGCAGTATCTGAAGTTGCCAAAAAAAAAAGATGTTGTATTGCCCTTTGTGACCGAACCAAAAATCTTGAAAGTTTCTGGTTGGCTTTTATTTTTTTGTTCCAGTTTTTTATAGAAAAAAAAACATCACCGGTAAACCATTCAAAACTGGTCCCAAAGAGGGAGAAGAAAAAAAGAAAAAAAAAAGTTGACACAAAAAGATTTCCTTCCGACCGACCAACACATGTTTGGCACCTTAAGGGCAATACAACATGTTTTTTAAGGCCTTAATGTAAACATAGAGAGCTACATATATATGATCAGAGCTATTATGAGCACGTGTTCAAACCTGAAACTGCAGGTGTATTCTAAATCTAAGATGCAATCAGTTTGAATTAATCTTATTTCAAGATGCAATTTATTGAATTACTTGAATTTCTAAACAAGACAGGCCTTGATTATCTTTCAAATGTAAACATTATCATCAGACACAGAAAAGAAGCAGCAAGGAAACAGAGTTCGGAAGAGCGTCGTGAAAGTCCAATCTGTATCTTATTCTTGATTGTTAGAACTCTTAAGGTGATTCAGGGGATGATATGGTATCACGTTACACTCCAAAACAGATGCTGACCTAAAAAATGATTCCCCATTTTATCCCGAGGGGACGGGGAAAGAAAGGAGAGCCGAGAACAACAAAGGGCACGTGTTACTCAGAGTAATAACAGGGATATTAGATCTTGATTTGAGTGGATGTGTTTCTCATTGATGTTAATTCTTATCATATTCTTTAGACAAAAGAAGATTAAGAGGCAGTTATGTGCATGGAGGGGGGGGGGGGGGAAATAAGGAGGATGCTATTCTTTTCTTCAAATTGATGTAAAATGTATCTACTGCATATCTCTCCTGCTCGCTCTGTCTCTCTCTCTCTCTATATATATGTATATCTTTCTCTCTCTCTCTCTCTCTCTCTCTCTCTCTCTCTATATATATATATATCCCTCTCTGACTCCCAAACACCATTTCATTGAAACTTGTAATCATTGAACATCTGTCAGCTGCCTATAAAAAAAAAAAAAACCTTCTTTTTTATCTTGAGGAGTCTTTTTTAAACAGGTTTCACAAACAAACTTTAAATAGAGGAAGGTACACTACACTATTGTGATACTTACATCTACCTATTGAATAATCCTTGACAGCTTGCATGAGTGAGAGGTCAAATTGCTTCATGGTCATTTCAGTGTAGACTACTTCAAAAATCTGCTGGACAATGGCACAGATTTCTTCCGATTTTTCCTGCACAAGACAAAAATGACAGAAAATCATTAAACATAATTAATACTCATTCACTTTCTTTTAAGTACTCGTAGACTTATAAGAGAGCAAAGTCTACATATATTAGGGAACACAAAGATTTTACTTTCTCATGCCTTCTAGGAGTTAACTTCTGAATAAGTTATTACCCATACATACTCCCACTCTCGGGTCACATTTACCTTCATTATATCGTAATCAAAACTTTAGCAGCAATATTTTTTCTATTCACAAATTAAAGTAAAATTTGAAGCTGATAGTATCAATACACGATTACATGTTTTAAATCAGCAAGGGACCTGAAACATATAACTACACTACATAATCGTCGAGAGCAGAATATTGTACAATTGAACGTAATGTCATGTACATGTATGCAAGACATATTTTCAATAAATACACCATTCTAAGTTTATTATTGAGAGGGGTGATCATTATCCATCTGATGCCTCACAATGCATGTATCTCAAAACTTAGCATCAAGTCTGTGAAGTGTACTTGTGCATGAACGTCAAAGCTAGACTTATATGGAGATGTACACAAGTATCAGTTGATAGAGTCAATTAAGGTGAATGTACTACTGGGTGTGACACACTTCAATTAGACTACATCCCCTCCCTAAAGATATACACTGTTAAGCTTGGGAATTAGGGGATGTGTTCACACGGGATACGTCATCCCTCCCTATTTATTCTGTACAGATCAGGGATTAGAGGCTTGTTCACACAGCTCACTATGTGGACACTATGTATTTTATCTCTACAGATAAAAACTGTACAGACCTTGGATTAGAGACGTGTTCACACAGCAAACTATATCAGTACTGTACATACAATGTACCCCTTCCTACAGATATACACTGTAGAGCCATGGGATTAGAGGTGTGTTCACACAGCTTACTACATGAACACTATGTATTCTCTTTCTACATACACTGTAGAGCTATGGGAATAGAGGCTTGTTCACACAGCCCACTAAAACAAAGACTGTATGTATTCTCTCTCTCTACATCCATACATTGTACAGCTATGGGAATAGATGCATGTTCACACATCTAACTACATCTATACGTTCATGGAAAATAAAAGATGCTTGTTTAATATAGTAATGAGCAATAAATACAATGACCAACAAACCTTAGAGGGACATTCCCATACTACTAGTTCACATTTCTCCTGTTGACTTTCTGTAGCTGCAAAAAAACAAAAAGGAAAAAAGCATTAACAAATAAATAAAAGCATGTACTATACATTCAATGATAAACATATCTGATCAGAAAAGGGGCATTCATTTGTCTTTGAAGATTGTAAGTTTTTTTCTTATCTATTTCTCTTGAATAATGCTTCTTAATGAAACCTAACGAATGGAGTTGCACATTTAAAGACCATCTTTTATTCAGACAACTTTTGTTGCTGCCTTTTAGCGATCTTTATACAAGTTAAAGACATTGTTTAATGATTTTAAATCAGAGATGCACGGCCCTACGTGTTATCAGTGTCTGTGACATGGTGTAATATTGAAGCCCTAAAAATATTGCGCTAAAAAATTATCATGAAGTGTCTCAAAAAAGGTGAAAAATCTTTGGGCGACCGATTTTACCCTACTCATTTTCCCCAGTAGACTGTAGTGTTATAGAAACTGTTAGGAAAACGAAAAATGAAATTTCAATTTCCAATCATAAATATCTAGATAATCAGACAGGCGATCGGCTCGTAAAAGTCATGGAATTCCTGACTAACCTAAAAGTTTATAATTATGATTGCAGCATGAGCTATATCCAGGATTTTGTTTCAAAATCTGAGGCAATGTTACCGAGTCACTTTAAGGATTTTGAGGCTTCGACCAATAAATGGACCAGAGGTCAATGACCTCTAGGGATGCAGTATGCATACGCCCATCTCTGTATTTAGCAGACATACAAATCGCTGTCTTGTCGCTGGCATCACATGTGTTATTATGCAATAGGCAATCATGAGACAGGAAATAGCAATACATATGTACATGCACTCAATATAGCCTGAGGGTCTGTGCTTTATCAATTAACATCCAGTAACCTAATTATGCACTAGGCTTTATTTATTAAAAAATACAGGGTAAGGGCTAGGGTCAAAATTAGTTTTTAGGTTAGGATTAACGTTAGGGCTGTATATTGGTTTGAGGTAAAGTTCATTTTATTTGGTTTGTTATAGCACTTTAATAGAGACTTTGGTTGAAAGAGCTTTATAAGTATCGTTTTATTATCATTATCATTATTGGCTGTCGTTCCCACATGGATTGTACAAACCAGTTAACTCCTGTCCTTTGGCAAGGAATTAATCTACACTTGCTCGTCAATACCCAAGAGAAAAATGGGGACCCGGTAGAATGACAAAAGCATTTGTGTTCTAGTCACTGCCTATGCCCTAACAGTGACCATGTGGTAGGAATACTCCCCAGGGAGTGGAGATGGTGCTCATTGTGCATGAATGAATTCGGTGGCGAAGTAATAATATCTGTAAAGCGCTTTTCGATGGTATTCTGTATTAATCGCTATATAAAGTCCAGATTATTTATGTCATTATTACCCGTTTTCATGATGACCAGATGCTGAGCATCATCTCGTACATAGCTTACTGAGACTATGTTGTGAATGAAGGCACGTACAAGAGATGTCTGCAGGGAAAGAAAGAATAAGATCTAAGTTATACAAGACAATAGTAGAAGTAGCAGAAGTAGTAGTCTAGTAGATGTATAGATTTATAATAGAAGAAAATATTAGGGGAAAAGGTGGACTTAATATAGATCTAGAAAGCTTTCTAAAAATATTGCACACTTAAAAACATACTTAAAGCTTCTTTAAATGCCCCCTAAGTCTATCATGCAGAGGACATACATTTATAAAAGTAGACATACCCAATTAAAAAATGAATAAAATATTCTATACAAAAGCAAAATACGAAATGTATGTGCAGGGGTCACTCAGAGCTCAAACAAAAATGACATTTTATTTGCAGAATTTTGAAGAATAAGTTTCTCAAATTCAATGAAGTTTATTTAATTCAGTACCGAGTTATCAAGGAGATGCAAATATTGATTTGAGGATGCAAATGTTTGAATACGAGAAAGGGGCCCGGTCTGTGAGTATCACGTAAATGCATTGCTCCTAATACTGTATAAAATACTACAGAAATTTCTTCATTTCCAGACAACCTAATAATGTGTAAAAGTCACCCATTAAATTAGGAAACTGCATCATATACACGCCATTGTTTTTCCTCTGACTAGTTTATTGAGGAATACAGTATATGATATCCCTCCTGATCCCTATCTGTTTGTAAACCACACCTACATGTATTTTTGACCAATTTTCACCAAAGATACATGTCCATTTCTCTCATGGAAGAAATAATGAAAGACATGAAATTGGTTAAATTTGCTATGCTGAGAGCAGTTTTCAAATACAGTTAAAAACTTAATTATTCATATCCTTATCAAGATTTGTTTAAGTTTGTGAAATAGATCAATTTGTCCTAATTTATGTTTTTTGAGAATATTAAAGCTTGACATATTAAAGGTAAAGACCAGTATTGGAAACGCCCCAATTTCAAAAACTGAAATGGAAGCTCTCATTACCAATCATGTGAAAGAATATGTTTTGACTAATACATGATGATAAAAAATTTGCCGGGAATCCGCCTACTAATTCATATATTTGGTAAATTGGTTTCTCTCTTGGTCTGTGAGAGATACAGGGTAGTCCCAT
>BEXV01001506.1:72576-82759 GCA_003118195.1 Hemicentrotus pulcherrimus
CCCCCCCCCCCTCCCCACAAATCAAAGTTACTTCAAGTGGGGGAAGTTCCCCCTCCCCATTAATGAAAATCTATCTTAAATATAGTTTATAGCATGTTAATGTATAAACTAAGACTGCTCCCTCTTCACTCCCTCCACGTACAAGTACATGTACATGTATACCTGGAGAAGGTTCAAAAGTCAATCGTTTACAGAAATGTTAAACTTTATTTCAATAAAAGAGATTTCACCAGTTACTCTACAAGGAGGAAATCTGAAAATTCTATCACCCTGGTATCTTGTACACATTGTAATTTACAGTAGTTTGGCACTTCATTTCTGCTCACAGGCCATCTTTATTTGTGTCATACATTTTGCACCATACTGTATACATGTATATTAATGGTAACATAATTGAACATGCACTAGTAGGTGGCATCGGGTCATCGCCCTATGTTGCTAAATAATATCTTTGAACAATGACCCCCAAACAAAAAGCAACAAAATTAGTCACATTATTAACTATAAAACATGAAAATGTGGTGGGGGTCACCATCCAACGATCATTTCCGAGTCGCGCTCAAGAACAATGTGAATGAGAGTGAGCTGTTGGATTTTGAAGAGAAACATTCCAAATTGCTCATTTCCCCCGCTACCGCCCCACACCCATCAAGTCTGCGATTCTGCATTCTTAGTTCTCCTATGTGATTTCACAATCACATAAATGAGCACTCATACCCCTTTTTCCTTTTCCTAAATTTAAAGGAACTGTTCCTTATTTGACTAGAAAATTGAACTGGTTGACTACTGTTTGAGACATGGTTGAAAACTGAAGTGTTTGGAAAATAAACTGATCAGATTCAACTTACCTTATTCTCATAAAAAAGTGTCTCCATTAGTCCCTAAAAAAATATTTGATACATCGATTCTTTGACATAATTTCTGAAACTGACCAAATTCATAACTTTACCCTTGACAAAACACAACTCCTAGCCCTGTCCATAACCCTATTACACCATTCACACCAACAAGAACAACACCAGGCCAGCCAACCCAAATGCCGAACACCAAAATGGTCATTTGGAGTTGGTTCATGGTCAGTTTGGCATTGTCCCTGAATACACCAACCAGTCTGAACATCAAAAATAAATGACCCAAAATGACCAATAATCGGTCAGTTTGAATTTGGTTTCACGTCAATTTAGTGGTGTCCCTAAAACACCAATCACACTGTGACCGATTCCAGCCCAATAAACGGACCAAACATAACAATTTTGTTACCCCAAATGGCCAATAATCGGTTTGTTTTGAATCAGTTTGAAAGTGGTTTGAAGACAATTTGAAGGCAGAATGGAGTTAGTTCTGCAGCCTGACTATTCAAAGGTGAATAGATCTTTGATGATGAATAAAGCTTGGAGCAAAAGTCTGGGCACGAAACACTTACCCTTGCTGAATCAATATTCCTGAGTATTTCAGTCCTCTTTGTTGGGTCGATTTCAAAAGGAATGTCTTCGAGTTGACCTAAAAACTGGAAATAAGTAAAAGTAGAACAAAAAATTAGAAAACTTCTCTAAGCGATATTCTTAAAGGTTAGTTTCATTGTTGTGGTACATGTACATGTACATGTTTTTTTTTATAAGGAGTTGGCTTAAACTGGCCACTTTTATAATTAGGATGATTTTGGTAAAAAATAACCAACGTCATAATTCATAGTTTTTAAGGCAAGATTTTAGTTAAGACATACATGTACAACTAAAGTATATATTTGCTCTATCATATTTCTTGCCCTTACACAACTTACATGTTTGGATCCAATTTACAGGTAGACCTAATGGCGCAAATACACAAAAGAGGTTTAAATCTAACCCGCAGCTTGATAAGCCATGAGTTAGATTTAAATTTCCTTTGTGAATTCAGGCCATAGTAGTTCAATGTAGGAAAAACTTTATATAACTTTCGTACTTATTAGCATTCCATATTGGGGTGAAATGTTTTTTACAATGTGATCATTATTTCGCATTTAAATTTAGCCCATAATATTTACTCAATTTAAGCAAGTCAATTCTTGTGTATGCTTAAAATGCATTCCTGAATGACAGCTCTCTTGCCCCAAAACCAACAACAATGCAAATTATATTGATTTCGTTGAGTGTATTATGTCAGTCAAAATGTACACGCCCATCCATTGTGCAGCAATTGGAAATTGATAAAGTGTATTATAAAATATGTTTCTTGTACATACAGTAGCAGGAAATCCAAAATAGAAGAAACTATAACATGTGTACATTGTACACACCTGTAACCTGTTCCATAATCTATAATAACAGTGATATGCAAAAAAATATGTGATATTATTCTTTTAACCTTTTGCAGGGATTTAGGCAAATAAACCATAGAACACAGCCCTCTACAGTAAATTGGACGTATTCATCTTACACCTCAATCTGTACAGTAAAGGGAAAAATACTGTTAAACATATACATGCATTCAACTTGACATGCCCAATTGCCAATCCAACCTTTGCATTCTTACATGAATTCAAGAAGACATTCATTTTAAGACATACAGTACCTATGTACATGTATATACAGTCGTGCATCTACCACATTTGTGAAAATCACATATTTTATTCACTGATTTTGAGTACCGATAACCAAGATGGTTTTGAAGCCAACTGAACACAAAATTATGTTCTTAAATCAAGGGAAGTACTTCCATGGGAAACCATACTTTGAAAGCCTGCCTGCTCATCATAAAAATGTTCCTCTTGCCATTTTTCAACCGCCTCTTAAAACTTGACCTTCAACGTCTTTGAGAGTGTGTTTCCTTGGACCGGACCGATCACACAAAGGACTGTCGTTTTGCTACTGTACTGTTGCCCTGTTCAGACCAGAGACAATTATTTGAAACTCGTATAAAGAAAGGTAGGTACGTGTAATACAAAGAATCACTGTATAGTGAAAGGGACTTACTGTATATAATGTACACATTCGGATATCAATGAAGGGACTAGTTTTGAAGAGGTATGTTGACATGCATGACATCTCGTCAACCATCAGTGCACATTCATGATGATGTAAGCCCTGCCCAGTTGTATGGTTTTGTATGATATAGCATTCAGACTACATGTACATGTACATGTAGGACCCTGGTGGTAAATCTGTTTTCCATGAAAACTGATGCTCAAACATGAATTTTGTTATTTTATACATTTTGTTATACATTTCTTGATATGATAAAGCAAGGTAAATGTAATAACTCAATGGACATGTCGGCCTATACATGTATGCAGCAATATGATTCTTGTCATAACATGAATTCTGGTAGTCTAAATGAGGGGTATGAGCTACTGTTCTTAGCACCCAGCTGATACCATTACCCTCTACTGTTCATATCCTTTTAGGAAATACTTTCAATTTCCCCCCAGAATTATCCTCCATCTTTGATTCTCTCTCTCGCCACTAAGTGGCTCCTCTCACACCTCTCGAAACCACCCTTGTTGAGTGTTAATTGACAATTCCTAGAAACATGTGTAGGACAATCCAGGGGAGTGTTTCACAAAGACTAAGATCAACTTTAAGTTGGACTTAACTACGGTAGGCAGTTCATGCCACTGGTTGCTCTCTCTATTACTCTCTCAATTATGATCTTTAGTTAATATTTTTTCCTTCAATATTGAATTATCAACAAAATGAAATTCTGCAGACTTGTGACCAAGATTTTTTGTATGTCCCTTGAGAGACCAATGCCAGTAAACAGTGAGAGCAAACAGTGGCATGAATAGCCTGCCATATGCATGGTTTCATGCTGTCATCATTAATCTGTGAGGAAGGGGAACAGGAGAGAATGATTTAAAATCATGGGTAAGATAAAGGCTATTATGTTGATTTGTTTTGTTTCTTTGTTTTCCGTTTGGTCTGTTTTGCTTTGAGTTTGTTTATTTTTGCTGACAGACCTTTTAGTAGCACAGGTTCCCTACATGTAGATTCTCAGACCATCTACAAGTAATGAAGATACCTTGCACAACTGCCTCCCCCCCCCCTTAAAAACAAAACAAAAACAGACCATTTGTGAATTTGACTCATCAATGTAGGACAGAATTTCTGAATGAATGTAGCTTTATCTTGATTTATTGCTCTGGTACATATATGGTATCCTTGAATCATCTACCAAGGTACTCAAAGTGTCCAATGGACTGAAAAGAAAATAAACAAACATATGAAAAAGAAAGATAAAGCCCCCAAATGGATCATAAATGTCCACCAGCAGCGGACAGGCTGTGAAATTTATGGTGTTGACCCAAAAAAAATCACTTTTTGTACTCCTGGCTTCATGACAAGTTAAAGATGAAGTTGAGTTCTGGTCATGCGATTGCATTGTGAAACAAACTGTGTATAATCAACTAGAAAAGGTTGATCATCTAGCATATCAGAATTTGTGTGTATTGCAAGGTTCTGGAATCATCCAAATGATAAGAAATTTGGCCAAGTCTTGGTAAAGTTACAAACACTGCACACATAAAGATGTACATGTATATGGGACTACACGAACATGTGCCGTAAAAATCCTACCCTGGATTTTTACGATGTTACATTGTACATGCCATATTTAGAATATGAAGGCATTTGAAGAGCTATGCTTTTCAGGGAACATGTCTTATCTGATGTTCTTCCACACTTGCATAATAAGAATGATAAATTTCACAAATTATTTTTCACCTCTTCCCAGAACTCAACCTTCTCTTTAAAGAAAATGTTGATCAAACAAGACACCCTCCCCCCCTTTTTTTTCAGTTCAAGTTGAGTGAAAAAAAAATACACCAACAAATGCTTGAAAGGCAGTATTTGAATCTCTGCTTCTCCCACTTTCCTGAAATCAAAGGTAATTAATTCTTGAGTACAATCAATGTCCAATATTTAAGTCCTTTCTTGTGACTTCTTTCAGAGTTGGAAGGGGAAGGGGAGCAGTCTGCAGGCACAGACTCTAATCTGACACTCGTCCAGATTACATGTACATGTACATGTGTATGTCTGTTTTTAATTTCTTTAATTTTCTTAAAATCATCTCTTTATCCCTTTAATACACAAACCCCACACAGAGCTACATGTATATCTCCATTACTTATGAATAAACCTGTAAAAAAAAAAGGGGGGGGGTTTGAAAGAAAGGGATAATGTCTGTTTCAGCATTGAGGGTATTAAATTTTCTCAGCAGATTGGGCACCCAACAGTACAGGCAGTGGACTGATCTGAAATTTGCAAAAACAATAATATAAAGTCTTGAGTAAAGCCCGAGCCTATCTCTGTAAGTATTTTCTGTAAAGTACAGAGCCTACAGATAAGATGCACTAGACAGTGAAAAATATTTTCACCTTGAAATCAGGCCAGATCTTTAGAGGGAATGCGAGGCATACATAAATCAAAGAGCAGAGCAGAGCAACACAGATGTCTGATTTAAAACCATTTGTCATTGTTTTCACACCGGCTTGATCTTAGCTTTCCTCCCTCTTAATTAATAACTTCCCCAGTTACCTAATACCGGTACCGTATCCAAAACGACTAATTAATGCCCATGTTTGTTGTTCTATGAGGAACTGCAGATGAGGGGTTAATGCACTTCTAAATGCTTCATTTGACCCACTGCCAATAAATGGGGTTCCTACTTCCAACTTCCAAGTATCATGAGAGTATAGACCGTAATATTTGTAAACTACTCATTTGAAAGGACTATTAAAGTAACATTGTTCAGATGAGAGAAAATGATGCTTAAAGGTAGTGACTTCAATGCTAGATACAATTAAAGATAATCTGAAAGTTTGAGTGAAAACGGACCATTATTTGTGATAAAAATTGGGAAAAACTTATCTGATTGCTTTGTTAATTCTCCCGACTACATGTACATGTACATGTACATGTATATCATTACAATTTAATTGCATTTTAGGTGCATGTAAATCGTCACAAAGCAATGAATTAGCTCTATATACATGTAACATTCCAGACATTCAAGAGTTGAACAATTTTTTTAAACCGGTTTAAGTCTTTTAGTTTCATGGAAAAACAGTTGGAAAAATTCAAAATTGGTTGGGAGAATTTACTGTTAATCAGTGTTAGAGGGTATTGCACAGTGACGCCTTCCAAGAAAACCATAAATACATGTATCTATGTGGTTTGAGAATTTTCTCCGGATTTTTGCTTGATAGAGGGTAAGTACAGTAGAAGAAATATTATATAAGTAACATTTCATACAAAATTTCATCAACCTTCAGTAATGTTACCAAGTCACTTTAAAGGTTGTTTATAATGGGGATGGGAGGCAGATGCATATTTATGATAAAATAGCTGCTCAGAGCCAAACATTAAAGGGAGTTTAAAAATTCATATAATTTAATAAAGAGTGATGCCCGTCCAGCTCTCCACAGATGAATTTTTTTATCTACGCTCAAATTGCTGAAAGAGTACGAATGAGATTGAAACGTTACTTGACCGATAAAAACTATGGAGGGACCAAATGAACAATTGCAGTGTAAACTCGAGACGGACTCTCTCTCCCTCACCCTCTTTCTCTCTCTCTCTCTCTCTTTCTCTTTCTAATTCTCTCGACTCTCTTTCTCTCTGTCTCCATCCACCAGTCCCCATCCCCTCTCTCTACCTCTCTTTTCCCTTTAATGAGCAATGTCAGCCCCAACATCAAAAGCAAACATGCAAACAACGTCGGGATATAATTTCAGGAACAAGGCTGGAGCTCCGATAAGAGTAAATGAAAGAAAATTGATTCCTGAAAGTAAACTTTGTTTCGTTGGTGATAGAAATATTCACTGTACAGTGTGTACCGGTACATGTAGATGGCGATCTGATCACATTCATTCATCTGACAGGCTGCCTGAATGAGTGTTTGAACACCGCGCAGCCACATGTTTGCAAAAGGTGTCACCCCATCGTTTTAATATGAACTCTACGGTATGTATATACAGTGTATATATAGCAAGCTGTTGCACATCCCATTGTTTTTTGTCTTGATTTCCTGGAGTTAGAATGAACATTTGGTGGTCCCTTAATTTATTCATCTCATCAAGCTCATTATCTTTATATTCTAAGTCCTCCACATTATGGTGGGAAATTAATGTGCAATGAATCATTCAGTTCAATATAGTTGTTGCTTCATGGGTTACGCCCGAGAACTACTGTACATACAATTTATCAATCTCTATATTACATTATCTTGCTTTCTTGAGTAGCTATCACAACACAGCACATAAATAATGATGCCTAACTCTCTCTTTAACAATTGCTCTGTTTCGTCCATTGGTTTCAGAATGCTATTTGTAGCAAGATTGTGATGACTACTAACTTCTAAAATCTGAAGTGTTTCGCTGTACAATTGAAGAATGGTTACTGTTTGCATATACATGTACATACTGTACATGACCATTGTATATTTAACTTTAAAATGTTTTTAAAAATGATAGCAAGCAAAGAAGATACTGCCATGATTATTATCATGGATTCTTTGTGGGTCCATGCTCTAATCCCAGAGCAGCAAATGTACCTCCTATAAACCCATTTTTAGTTTAACCCTCTACAATGTATCTACCCTCCACAGTCACCCTGAAACTGCTATTAAAAGGTTTATTTATGGAATCAGGAAATGATATTGGTCTCATTTTTATCCTCCTGCTTTTGTTTTTTGTCTGCTGGTATATTTCCTCTCACGGTAAACCCATTTACACAACCCAAACCCATCGTTTTTGTTTTCATGCTGCCATTTAGAATACTCAAAAAACCTATACAAAACCATTGGTGCTTGATAATTCTTTTATTTTTTGTGTATGAGTTGTGCCCTGCATGCATTAGAATGGAAGCGAGGAGAGTCATACTAAAAAGTTATTGCAAGAAAAAGAAACTTGAGAAATAAAGATCAATTGTCTGGAAATTCCACTTACCTAATTCTGTGAGTAGGGAGACTTGACAGAAGTACAAAAATGATTAAAGTTAACTATTAAATGGGCCTTATACATCAGTATTTATACTGCCCTCTGTGCAGGCCCTGGGTTGAGTATTTCCCCCGCAATACAGTACCGAAGCTGTGACGTCATAAAAATCAATATTTAGAATTGGTTTTTGACATTTGGACATCATTTTTTATGCTTTTTTCGAAAATGAAGAAAAAATTGAGAAATTCTAAAAAATGATTTTTTGATGACGTCACACTTCACCACTCTATTGCCAGGTACCCATTTACACCTGGGTGGAGAGTAGCAAATGTGGATTGATGTCTTGCCAAAGACACAAGTGCCAGCTGGGCTGGGTTTCAAGCCCTACACCTTTGAAGTAATAGGCAAGTAAACACTTTACCCTGACAGCTCAAGGACGGATATCGTAAGTCGTAACAGTAAAATGCACTTCACCTTTACATTGGTTTACCCAGCTGTAGTGAGTTCACAAACAGTGCTATGCAGCTGTGTAAAATTGTTTCTGTCCATTCATCAGATAAAGCTGAAATACACCTGACAAATTAGGCCTGTCCTCATCAGCTCAAGTCTGCCAAATAACCCACTATTTTCAGACTCGTGATATTATCCCGAAGCTCGAGATTGCGTCTCCACCAGACTTAGACGCTCATCATAAACTAGCTCAGACGGGCGCAAATTAGCCCACTACATGTATTTCCCAAATAGCAGGATATTTAGAAAAACAAGACCAATATTTCTCAGCATATTTTTCAACCAAATATCCCGCGTGTTGCAACTGCGGGCTGATGAAGTTGCAAATTAGCTGGATAATTTGCGATCGGGATAGTTAAAATGACAGTCCTTCTAAGGCTTTAGGTTTGCCAAAATTGTCTCCTTGAACCACTCATGCTCCCAGCCAAGGCTAAGGAAGTTTCAATACATTCCTCTCTGTGGAAATGAGTTTGATTGGGAATGGAATGTAAAAAACCCTAATCAAATTGGAACAAAAAAAAAGAGAGAAATGGAGCTATAAAAAGCACACTACAGCGTAGCTAACTCAGCACTGTGCAGTAGGGACAACTCAGCCGTGGCAGAAAATCATGGATAAGTTATCTAAGAGAGCTACATTAACACTCAAAACAAAAGTTGATGGTTCAAATCTGAGCCTGGAACTAACATCCCCTTGGGGGTGTTTCACAAAGATCCTTAGCATCCTAGAAAATATTTTGTAAAAGTTATTTTACAAGGCATGCAATGTTGATTCAAATCATTCATATTTTCTATTATCATGGGAGATTTCATGTTCTTGATGTGGAATTTATGAAAAGTATAAAATATTTGAATTTTTGCTTTTGAATACATGTATATTTCAAAATAAGACTACAAATGGCTCTCCATAATATTTAAGTCCAACTTAGAGTTAAGTTCAACTTCAAATCTTTGTGAAACACCCCCTTGGTCCCACATTGATCCCCCTTTTCCACTCTCGACCCAGGTGATGAATGAGTACCTGGTAGGAGGTGAAAGTCCTGTAGTCACTGTGGTCTGCTTTAATAGCATTGTGAGCATCAATAATTGGCACATGGGTGGAATACTCCCAAGGGAGGGGAGAATGTGCATTCAATGTGTGCTGACAAGCCTGAATCAAATAACCAGATTCATAATATATCTGTAAAGCGCCTAGAGGCATTGTTGATGTACCTACTACTATACAAACCAGGAATATTATCATTATTATCAAGTATGTGCGATACTGTTTCTTATAAAATACCACGTTAGTCCGAACCAGCTACCGCATTTGCCGGTGATAACGCCGCACCCTCGTATAGGCCGCACCCCCGATTTTGACCTTTAAAAAAAAAAGAACAAAAAGAACAAAACAAAAAAAAAATATTTGGACGAAGTCAGGATCGAACCCGGGCCACCACAGGTAGATTGGGAGTTGAAACCGGCACCTTAGACCGCGCGGCTATCCTGCACCGATGACTAAGCTTGCAGTTTTTTAGTGATGTATACATTGAAATGGATTGAAAATGGCGACTTTGGGTGCTGGATGCCTTAAACGGCCCCTTATTTTACTTTTGCAATGCGTTGGCACGAACTTTTATCAAGATCTTTCGGCAGATGTTGTTTTTGGAAGATTACATGCTTCTTCATGTCAACAATGCAAGGTAAAATTGTCGGTAAGATGTGTGGAAATGTCCTGTTCCATAGTGGTATAGTTATTGTTCCATTCGTAGTCCCATATGTGCA
>BEXV01001507.1:0-15549 GCA_003118195.1 Hemicentrotus pulcherrimus
AAGTAGGTGATTGAATATTTCCAAGTCTATTTCTGATTGTTGTCTATTTGTTAGAAAGTTATAAATCCAGAGCACTATTTTAACATCAACCTCCATTTTTATCAGTTTATTTATTAAAAGGTGAGGAGTTATGGTATTGAAAGCACTAGAGAAGTCAATGAAGGTACATCTTACATATGATTTTGGGATATCTAAATGACTATACATATAGACTACATTCCATGAAGAAGGACAAGAACAGCGTCCTCAACTCCCCTATTTTGTCTAGACCTATAACTTAGCAAATTGAAAGGGGTCAACAAATGAGCTAGCTTGACTCAATACTCCAATACAATAGATGTTTCAAAATCAACCTTTCCAAACATTTCATGACATTAGATGTAGACTTCTAAGTGCTACAGGGCGAAATGCATTCAGGTCTGTGCTAATATAGGGACTTTTAGATTTGCGTGGACTGATACATGTGACTTACATTCAAGGCATGGCATGGCAAAAGTGCATAAAAAGGACGTCGACCGGTTGTCTTCGTGCGAATCTAAAAGTCCCTAATAATAAGGAGTGGGTGCACTACGAAAGCGCCCAATTCAGTTGTAGATTTATGCCTACGGAGTAGTACCGTATGTAGAGATCACTCATGCTTCCCTGTGTACTTACCAGCCATGTCCCTAGTCCTAAGATGGGCATCTTACTACCGTTGAACAAAGTAACAAATTTGTTTGCCGAAGCCATTGCAAATTATTAATTTTAGCCTCCAAATAGCAAAATTTTCGAGATCGTCGCGTCCGTTCGGTAGCGGTCGATCAAATGCTCACCATAATTTGAGGCGATATAAGCAGACAAATCAAAAATGAAAAAAGTGCATCAGAACAGTGCTACAGTTAAGACTAGAGGAGGAGGAGGAGGAGGAGGAGGAGGAGGAGGAGGAGGAGGAAATAAGCCTTTAAAAAATTATAAAGGAAATTAATAAGAGAGGGAGATTATAGGCCCTCATCTCGTTCTGCCTCCATCTCCCCCTTCAACTGATTTTCTCTTTGGGGTTCAGCATAAATTTGCTTGTCATTCATCAATTTCTAAAGACAAGGCAGCAGACTGCACTTGACAACTTCCAGTGTTTTTAGATCATTTACCATGCTTCTCTCTAGCCATCTCACGCTTACTACTGTACAAATGCAAACCAAACATCTGAAAATAGTAGTCATTAGTCCATTCCAATTCAAATTTATTTGCAATGTACGAAATCCATCTACAAGTTTTGCTGATGAATTGTTATCCTGGACCTAAATATACACATCCCCGCACGGCGTCTGGTCAGGCTATCCTGGACCTTACTTGTCCCAGCAACCAAAGAGTAATATTGTTATGGTTTTTGAAATAGGATGATTTGATAGAGTTAGACCAAATTAGCCAGAAGTGCTTGAAACAATTATATTTACATGAATTTTGCATAAAATATGGGCTTTTTAATATAATTACCACAAACTTTGATGCAAATGTCAAAAGTTGAAATTCTACCAAAACATGAATCAAGGGCTATTCAGTGGTCTGATGTACATCTAGCAGTTTATTTAGCTCTGGTGCCAGTTAACCTGATGCAAACAATGTTTGGAAGGTGAAATTAATTACTATACCCCACCTCGATTCTAACCATAAAACAACTTGATAAAAGGGATACAATGACGGTGCATTATCAAAATGCTGCAGATATTTTCTTTACCTAAATGGAAATTTTGTAAATCAATTATAAAAAGAAAACTTCTTTTGACACAGTCTTTTACTGCATGATGATCCATTACAAGTACATGTACTTTCTTTTGAGCTTAGTTTGCAAAATAAAATGTTCGCAAGATTCATTCAAACTTGATTAGAATGAATTAAGAGAATAAAATAAAATAAAGACAATAACAAAAAACAAGGGAAACGCTCTAGACGGTCTTGCCTGCATTACGCAATGCGATATGATTAAAAATTGAGGTTGGAACATTATTTATAAACAGTGTGGTCCATTAGTAGCCCCCCCCCCCTTTCCCCCAACAAAAAAAAAACAACAACATGAAATCCTCTGAATATAATCAGCATTTTGAAGAGAATATTGGTTAAGAATCATCAGAACAATTATTTACTATCATATGTACCAAGATTGATAGCTTTAATGGAATATGAACAAATAATAACAATTTATTTATTAATTCTCATATTAAGCTGTGAAAACATAATCCAAGTCTACTGGCCTAAAATGACCTTTGACCTGGAATTTGCGTCATATGATTTGTGATACTTGTGTACAAGTTTTATGGAATTTGAACACACGCTTTGAAATTATGCTAAAAATTCAAAATCTTGATATTGATACAAAAAAGTCTTAGTTTGCAGACCTT
This sequence comes from Hemicentrotus pulcherrimus, assembly GCA_003118195.1. Taxonomy (NCBI): domain Eukaryota; kingdom Metazoa; phylum Echinodermata; class Echinoidea; order Camarodonta; family Strongylocentrotidae; genus Hemicentrotus; species Hemicentrotus pulcherrimus. Next base: position 2,376 of record BEXV01001507.1, read on the forward strand.
AAATAACATTTGACATTGACTTTGTCACCTAAAAGACTAATCACATGATTGATGATACCTGATAACCCCTATGTTCAAGTTTCATTGAATAGGAATGTATACTTTCAAAGTTATGATAAAAAATTGAAAATCGTAACCTTTTGTTAAGTTTTGATGTTGATGCCACAACATAGTCCAAGTCTGTTGGCCTGAAATGACCTTTGGCCATGACTTTTTGACCTGATATTCTACTCACATGATTGGGAATACTTGATAACCCTTTGGTCCAAGTTTCATTGAAAAAGAACTTATACTTTCAAAATTATACTTAAATTTCAAAAACTTAACCTCGGGTTAAGTTTTTTCTGTTGATGCCGTCACCGCCGCTATGTCTTGCTTTTTGCTACGCAGGCGAGACAAATGAAAATGAATAAAGACAATGACATATGCCATAGAGATCAAAAACTGTATTTTCTCAAGAACTTACATATTCATTCAAAATGGGCATAAATATAGTAATCTTCAAATTAGTTTCCTTCTTTTACCCCAACAAATTAAACATCTGTACTGAAAAAAATCTAAGTACTAGATATCCACAACATTTACCAAATACTTTTTTTTTTTACATGAACATGAAGAGAATAGCTCCTGTCAATCAGTACAAATAATAAATGTACAAAATGTGCCAATTCTTCAACAAATCTACATAGCTATATACCACAAATAATAAAATATCATATGGTGCACGTGTACTCTATTATGAATTTATTTGAAAAACTCATTGAAACCTAGTTTTTTTCCTCAATATCAGTTATTCAAATTTTAAACCAGATTGTTGCTATGAAACATGGAAGTAGAGGAACAAACTCAAACTAAGACCCCTTGTAAAAAGCAATAACATACAAAATACATGGATGGAATCCATTTTGCTGCCATGTTGGGAAAGGCCGAGGCTTTAACCGAAGAATTATCTTTAAACTTAGAGAAAGTTACCACATGAAATTTCATAAACATTCAAACAAATCATGATACTTCATCTCATTCTGTACAAGTTAGCATAATAGGGATAACACATTATGGTTCAACAAAGTAATAGTTTCTCCCTCTTAGTGGTTTACAAATGAAATAAATCAACTGCCTACAAAAAGACATGATTCTTAAAATTATCTTAACAAACCAAATTTACCACAACATAATTAACATTTCTTCATTCAACCCATATTATAAAGCCTTTCTTTTAAAAGTTAGCCCGTCAATGTATTTATCATACTCATGATTACTCTATTACTCTATGTTTTGACATAACTATTACCATGTACATTATGTTCCAATATTGTATGTTTAGTAATAGTTATTACCATGTATATTATGTTCAACTGTGTAATTTTCGATAAAGTGAAAACAAATAAACTTGGAACTTAAAATATATAAGAGAGTGAATATGCGTTTTGCCTTATTTGTTACATAAGCTTGTAAAATTACAACATTTTGAAAATTTTCCCACTTAATTTGATTTCATCATTAATCGACCGATACACTAGTTTTATATATTTGTTATCATCTGTAAATATGTGTGTGTGTGTATTAGTTGTTGCATTTTGTGTAGGACCATCACCTATTTAAGTCTCTATAGCTTTTTGATGATCCAGCCACTACATAATTTCCTTAAGTGTATTTTCCATTTTATTGGCTTATCCATGCTTGTAAGAAATATTTTATTGTATTCTTTGAGTGAGCATGTTTTTTGGAAAGTGGTAAATTCAATTCAATTCAAATACATGGTACATCCAATACTGATATATGTGTTTCAAGCACAACATAGGCAGAAATATTTATATGCTTGTGATCTAGGAACTGACATTACAAGAACTATTGAATCTGTTCTAAAGAATCTATACCATTTAATAACATTTTCAACAACCTTTACAATTCAAATAAAAGAAATACAATTATGATTAATTCTCTAGGAATTGAATTAACAGGTATGATTGCTCACAAATTAATATTAATAAATTAACTAGTAAAAGTAACAATATTCTATGAAATTGATAAGCAATTATATACTCAAAATGACCCACATCATAGAGTTATATGATATACTTCATTTATAATTGAAGTAAATTTCTGCTCAACTATAATACAACATTATTGCTGATTGGTTCCTTACTCACTTTGGTAAACGTGAAATAAACAATTGTATACATAAGCTAATTTTAAGATTACAATTATGATATACGGTTATATTTTCACGTTTATTTGTGATATGCACCAGAGGCTCACGAAAACAAAACTAAATTACATCTTTCTAGACTTAACCGATTTCAAGGCATCTTTGCCTACCAAATGACAGATAAATATAAATTAATATCAATTAAGAGACCTTTCAATCACCATTAATTATTATAATATTTTTTCTTCATTTCTAGCTTTTGATACATATATATAATGAGAAATGTATCTAGCTCATGAATATATAAAACTATGATAGTAGCCTTCTAGAACGTGACTGATGCAGTCCTCAAACAAGCATCATCTCCACCGGTTACAAAAGATGCATTATCCAGCCAAACCACACAGTTAGTAGCAGCTCGCCCATGAACTTCTACAAAAACAAAACATCAAAATAAATGTTGTTAATCTTCAGGTATAAATATCAATTCCATTATTATTCTTTCAACTATTTTATAATGCTTGCATGTCAATAGAGAGGTGAAGTGTGACCTCATAAAAATAAAAAATAAAAATAAAAATCAATTTTTTGAATTTCTCACTTTTTCTTCATTTTCCGAAAGAGCATCACAAATAATGTCCAAATGTCAAAAACCAGTTGAATATTTTAATTATAGGCTGAGGTATGACCATCTGAATAAATATATTTCCTCTAGGACCCCAGTGTTATTTTGCTCTGGTTCATAATATTACATAACAGAGCAACATAATTGATTCTCATTATACATATGACTCACAGGAAGAAGGAAAAAAAAGGTCTTTTGTGCACTCTGTCTCCCCAATTTTACTAAGAGCTAGACCTGACTAAACTTAGATATTGGTACTTATTTCCAGGGGAGTGTTTCACAAAGATCCTAAGTCGAACTTAACTGTTAAATTGGACTTAAAAGTAATGGAGAGCCATGTGTAGCTTTAAAATAAAATATATTCAAACACTAAAGTATTTTAGACTTTTTATAAATTCCACATCAAGAACATGAAATCTCCTCAATAATAAAAAAAAATATGAATGATTTGAACAAACATTTTATGCCTTTTTAAATAACTTTTACAAAATATTTTCATAGCTGCTAACAGCTTTCCATAAGTGTCAAGTCCAACTTAGCGATAAGTTCAACTTAGGATCTTTGTGAAACACTCCCCTGGTATGCTAATTTTGCTGATTAACACAGGCAATGAGCAACAGGTGAAAAGAAGCTTGAGGAATGGGGACACTAATCCATCATATCTCCACACAAAAAAAACATATGTGCCCCCCCCCCCACACCACCTGAATAGTAATTTGCAACCCAAGATGGCACCTAAAAAAAGGAATAACCATTTTTTCCTATGCTATGGAGGGGGTTTGCTGTTATTTTTGTTGATAAAGTGCACCTAAACATTTTCACTGCAGTAAGGAATCTACAATTCTCCTGAGGAGTGGGAGGGGGGGGGGGCAGCAGAAGAAAATGAAGAAATAGAAGTATATCAAATCAATGGTGCTTTTCAACACAAATAGTTTCTGACAATATTAAATGAAACAAAAAAGATTTTAAAGAGAAAACAAACTAAAGATGAACTTACTCATCATTGAGATGGGATTTGGTTTCTCCAGACCCCACACATAGACAGAGCCATCCAAAGCAGTGGTTGCATAATGCTTGCTGTCAGGGCTCCATGCTAGGTCTGTTACCTTGGCGTTATGCTTGTAGTCTTTGCGATTCAAACCCTGCACAGGTACCAAGAAAAGATAATAGGAAGAACAATGCATGGATTATATTGTCCAGCCAACACATCAAATGGTTTTGGTATACATTTCATTAAAAGAGAGGATTTAGGTTGTATATGATGAAAGTGCTTTAAAAAAATTAATGAACAGAACATTAAATTTGGGCATCACAAATGGACAGTAAACTACACGCCACTATTGTACTTTCAATTTGTTTATTGTACTCTCCTTTTGTTGCATTTTTTCCATTTTATGTTTCTTCTGTTTTCATGTTTTTTTTTTCTGTACATGTATAATTATCTTTCCACCTTGCATTGTCCTGTGTATTGAGGCAGTAGACTAGACTTGAATGTTCCTTTTTTTTCTTGTTATATTCAATAAATAAAGTACGGGTATGTGATTTTAAAAAAAACTACATTCAAGTTGAACATTTGTGTCTGTCTCTTATGTTAACTTGTTTTACATGTTACATCTTTATGAGAAATGTGGAAATTGACTTCTAAACTGAAAGTGTTGTTCCTTACTTCAGCATAATCACAGAGATGTTTGTAGACCTCAATGGTCTTTGAAGCGCTGGCTGCAGCTAGGTATTCACCATCGGGTGAATAGCGACATCTTGTAATAGCTTCAGCGTGGGCTTGGAAGGAAGTCTTCTCTGTCAGAGTGTCACCGGCCAAAGTGTAGACATGGATTTTGCCCGTCTGAAGAAAAACACAAACAACACAAACACAACATAGTTAAGAGTACAAGCAAAAGTTCTTGTTCGTGTATTCAAAGAGAAATTGCCATTTTTGTTGCATTACAGAAGCATAGTAGTGGGCTCTCACGGGGAATTTGACACCGTTCTGGGGGGCGTTTCACAGAACGTGTCATCAGTGACAAATGACACTTTTTGTTATAAGCTACCAAAATCCCTGCTTCTGATTGGTTATCAGCAGATTTGTCACTGATTTTTGTCATTTGTCATTGCTTTGTGAAACGAGCCCCAGGTGTTTACCCAATAACAGATGTTGTCAATCACCAGGAATAGCCTTCAGTTTTATGACCAACATGCCTCATTGAATACCTCACTTTTTCCCTCACCCGAATACTCTCTGAGAGACTAAGAGGTATTTCTTTTTTCTTTTTTTTCCTATTTTTTGGACCCTCCAACAGGCCATTTATTGAAAATAAATCTCAAGATAACATATTTGAACACATGTTCCAATAAATATCATATAATATTTCAGAATAAGATATACACAACGAATATCAACCATAATACTGTATGTACAGAACATACATGAAGATTAGGGGAAGAAAAACAAACAAAAAAATAAATATGAATGCAACATCATGACTGAAAATGATGTGGGAAATTCAATATACTCCTATTAAAGGATCAAAATCCTCTCAAAATTTATCCATTTTTTATCGAATTTGTCAGATTTGTTAGCAAATATACTAGCTTGCCTCTCATTTGTGTAACTATTCTTGATATATTGTTTTATTGTCCGAAAGGAGGGTACAGACTTTTGTATTCGAGAAAAATATAATTGTTGTTTAGTCCAAATTATTATACAGTTTAGAGCATCATTTCTTTTTTCAATGAAACCTAACAAAACATGTATTAAGGATAGTTTTATTCTACAGCGTGTTACAATAGTTAACCAGTCAGTCAAACAACTCCAAATCAATTTGGTCACGTTACAAGAGTAAAAAAAGTGTACCATATCTTCTTCTTCTCTTCCACAAAGGGAACAGTTCTTATTTAAAATTATGTTAATTTTCACAAGATCTTTATTAAAAAATAGTATCTTATTCAAAAGTCTGTACTGAAAGTACCGAACTGTGGTATGCGTTGTACAGCGAAACATAACCCTGAAATAATATTGCATATATTTATCATCAAATAATAAGCCATCTGTATGCCATCTATTACATAATTTATTCAAATGTTCATCCTTTTCTTTTAACATAATTTGATAAATATGTCTACATCCTTTTTCATCTTTCAACAAGCATGAAATATATGCAGGGCACAGTGGTCCATTTACCTTCATATTACAACTTTCCAATTGGGACCTGTATTTGCATTTAATTATTTGACAGAGTGCATAATAATGAAGAAACTGTATTTTGATTGAAAACTTTTTTTCACACTCTTCTCTTGCTAAGATGTGTCCTTGATCATCTAATAAATCGTTTAAAAATCGAATACCTTTATCAAACCATTCTTTTAAAAATATACCCTTTCCTCCAATTTTAATCTCAGAATTATACCAAATAGAAATAGCTTTCCAAAAATGAGTAGTAGTACATTGAACCTGGCGGACAAAATAAGCTAGTATTTGGAAAAGTTCTTTCCAAAAACAGTTTTTTAGCATAAATGATATTTTAGTGAAATATATATCACCTTTACCCCATTCCAATGATGATAGTGGACGTAAGAAAGCGTACATTAAATGGGTAACGTCTTCACATGAGTTCATCAATATTCTTCTAATCCAGGTCAGTTTCAAAGCTCTAGAAAATTGTACAACATCAACCATTTTCAATCCACCATATTCGTAAGAACAAACCATCTGTTTTCTGCTAATCTTATCAGGTTTTCCTTTCCAAATGAATTTTAAAAAAGAGACATTTATTGCTTTTAAAAGATGTTCAGAAGGGTTAGGAATAGACATAAATAAATGGTTAAATTGCGAGACTAGCATTGATTTCACCAAGACCACGCGACCAAAAACAGAAATGTTACGTTTCGACCAGGATATCATTTGCCTTTTTAGTTTATCAAATATTCTGTCGTAGTTGAAATCCGGAAGCTTTTCTAAATCAATACCAAAGTCCATTCCCAAATACCTTATGAATCCCCCGTTAACCAACGATATGTCAGTCCCATGAACCTGATGTAAATCAATATTTACAGTTTTTTTCAAGGAACCGATACACAATATCTGTGTCTTATTTATATTAAGATTTAAGCCTGAATACTGAGAAAAGAACTCCAATAGCTCCAGAGCATAATGTAAGCTTTCTGTACTATCGAGACACAACACTGTATCATCAGCGTATTGTAATATTCTATATTCCTTGTTTTCTATAACTAAACCTTTTATCTTGTGGGATTTTCTGACCAACATCTGACCTATTTTCTGACCTATCAAGAGGTATTTCTTGATAGGCCAAGGGTTCGCTGCATGCAGACGGACTTGCACACTCATTAATGGTATTTCCACCAAGTCTGGTGTCAGCGAAATATGGCCGTATGCCCATGGAAACTTGACGACCTACTCCCTTTACCGGAGGATACCTTACTATTGGTTTTTGGAGCTCCAAACACTCTGGATGAAATATTTTGATTTCATCAATAAAATACCAGTCGAATGACCAATATTCAAATATAAAATTCACTCTGATTGTGTGGTATCACTTTTGAAACATTAAAAAACTTGTTGTCTTTATTCGTCGACTTTCCTTTCAACTTTCACCATCCCATCTTTCATATTATTCAACAAAGGTTGGACTGCCCTTTAATACGGATTGATACAGTTACAGCGACATCTCAAACCAGGTATTAAATGGGTACTCGGTAGGATGCGACCGTCATTGTTGTTCAAACAGTTTTTGAGTGTCAAGTAACGCCTGGCTGGAATGCTCCCCGGGGAGTGGAGATTGTGCGGGCAATTATTGAATCCAGTGACCGCGATAATAGTATATCTGTAAAGCGCTTAGATAAATCATAGATGTAGTAAGCGCTATATAAAGAGGAATATAATTATTATTATTATGGCTGAGGCGGTACAGCTATAGTCATCAATACGATATGCTGTGTGGAGTATGGATTATTCAAGATCTACAAAGTTGTAACGGTTGCTTTTGAGCTCACCTCATCACCGATAGCCACCTCTGATTGGTTGGGATGTATGTCAACGGTTGTCCCATTGTAGGTCACTTCAAGTACTGAAGCCTTGTTGGAACCCCGAACAATAGTCACCTGCAGGACAAACAAAATACACTCATCATATGAATAAAAAGCTGTGATGTTTGTATAGTCAAACCTGTCTATTGCGAGCGCCCATGGCAAACACAAAAGTGGTCTTTGTAGACAGGTTCCTATAGTACATGTTACAATGAGAAACCATTTTCAAGGGAAACAAAGAATGTGGTCTTTGGAGACAGGTGGTCACTAAAACAGGTTTGACTGTAGGCCCCTACTATCCTTTTGTCATAAATATTACATGGTCCGTTGCTTAAAGCACAGAGGCTAGAATAGGGTGTTCCGAAATTCGCTCCAGCAATAAATGGTCCAGAGTTAATTTCAAGAACAGAATGTTGAGTAAGGGTTGCATTTAGCGTGGATTTTAGGTTTGAAATTATGAAAACAACTAAAGTAGGATATTGACGCAGTGCAATTGTCTGGTTTATGTAAAACAACTACAATTTGTAATGTGAATGCATCTATCGATAGTGTCTTAAGAATATGACCAACAATTGACTCTAAAACATATCTGTATCGATCATGCCAGTCTTAAATCATAAAGTAAACATGTAAATTTTGTAATGGTTTTAATAATTGTAAGAGATAAAGGGTGAAAGCTCAATATGAGTCTTTCCTCTTCTCTCTCTCTCTCTCTCTCTCTCTCTCATATAAAGCGCATAGAGACAAGTATATAATATGCGCTATAAAAGAATTGAACATTATTATTATTGTCATTGATGCCTGCAGTACAACATCCTTAAATTGCTGAACAGCCATGTTGGAAGCATAGGAGTTACATTAACTAAGTTTCATTCATACCAGATCATAATTACATTAAATAAATGGTATTAGAAGCAGTTACTCCATTTACAGTAAGTAAAGGAAAGAATAATATTAAATAGAAATGCATTGCCACTTCTTTTAATTTTTTGGATACAGACAAATCCTAAAATACTATTCCCTTAAAATTGGGAAGATAGGGAAAGAGTAAAAAAAATTTAAAAAGAGAAATGAAAAAGTTATTTAGACGACTTTAACTGTTTCTGGCTGAAAATCTGGTCAGTATTCAACTAATGGTGTAAAATTATTTTTAAACAATAAAAATTACCGTATTTGCCGGTGATAACGCCGCACCCTTGTATAGGCCGCACCCCCGATTATGACCTTTAAAAAAATATTTAAAAAAAAAGAAAAAAAAAAAAAAGTTCTTTAGTGATGTATACATTCACATGGATTGAAAACGGCGACTTCGCGAGCTGGATGCGTTATACGGCCCCTTATTTTACTTTTGCAATGCATTGGCACGAACTTTGATCAAGATCTATCGGCAGATGTTGTTTTTGGAAGATTATATGCGTCTTCATGTCAACAATGCAAGGTAAAATTATCGGTAAGATGTGTGGAAATGTCCTGTTCCATAGTGGTATAGTTATTGTTCCATTCGTAGTCCCATATGTGCAGATTTGTGCTGGTTTTGGCTTGATTTTTTTTTTGTTTTTACTCTGTTGCCGTATATACGCCGCACCCCGACTTTTTGATTTTTTCTCTCCCAAAAATACTGCGGCGTTTACACCGGCAAATACGGTATTGTCTTGATATCTGTCAACTAAAATCTCATACATATACCGTATATATTTTGGGGTAGGAGGGGAGGGCTTACCCAAACTGTTTATGGCCATTAATATGCAATAGGAAATTTGCCAATCTGGGGAACGAAGGGAAGGATTCTTACCTTTTGGATACCACCAACAATAGTAAGTCCCCCTGATCCTCTACACACTGACTGAGGCTGCGAGTCAAGACCACATGCATCATCCCTGAGAAACAAAGCATAGCGTACATATTCCATGAAAAATGATGCCTCCGTCATAGAGCGATTTCACAAACGAAAACATATGCAATTTTTCATATTCAAGTTTAATTGTAATCCATTAACACTTGTCCAAATTTCGTGATGATAAGCTATTTTTCATATACATGTACATGTATGACTCTTTATCTTTGACCTCATGAACCTGCATTCTAATCAGTTCATTAGCTTTGCAAGATACATAAATGTCATGAGTTTGACGGTAATTCGTCCATCGGTTCTAATAATGAAGCGATCACAAGCTAAGTTTGCATATATATGTATGATGAGCCCCATGACCTTTGAACTCATGACCCCCATTCTAATCAGTTCATTGGCTCTGCAAGATACATACATGTTCTGCATTTGATGGTAATCTGTCCATTGGTTCTGATGTGATCACCAGCTATTTATGCATACATAATGAGCACTGTGACCTTTGACCTCATGACCCCAAAATCTGATCAATTCATTGGCTCTGCAAGATACATACATGACCTAAGTTTGGCAGGAATCCATCAATCGGTTCTTGGGATAACACGATCACGAGCTATTTTTTCATACATAATGAGCACTGTGACCTTTGACCTTGTGACCCTAAAATCTAATCAATTCACTAGCTCTGCAAGATACATGCATGACGTAAGTTTTGAAGGAATCCATCAATTGGTTCTTGAGATAACACGATCACGAGAACAGGACGTACGAACGGAGAGACAACCCGAAAACATAATGCCTCCGGCTACTTCGTAATAAATCACCTTACAAATTATCAGAAATCTGTCAAAAACAGTTTGGTTTAAATTTTATAACCAGTATTCAGAATCAATAGCAAATAAGGATCAAGGGAATTGAGCCAATGAGAGATAGATAGAAGATATATAGAGAGAGAGAGAGAGAGAGAGAGAGAGGGGGAGAGAGATACTGTAAATACAGGAAATTTTATGAATGGTCACAATTTGCAAAAAAAGACATTCAGAAAATTATTGAATCACCGAATTTGGGAAATTTGTAAAAAGTGTTAATTAAGATGCGAAGTTTCCGGTACCACTATGACTCACATGTACTCTAATGTTTGATCGTCAATCAAGCGCATGGTGTCATCCATACCGACAGTGGATAGCTTGCCGTCCTTGTAATCAATCTGGGTAATGAGCGTGGGTTTGTTCCTGCCCTCTACGGTCTTTGCAAGGCCAGTCTTACTATCCCACCAAGGTGCAACAAAGGTTAAGGAATTTCAACCTACAAACATCCATCTTAGTACACAATTTGGGATGAAATTATAAGAATTATTAGTCAAAAAGAGAACAATAATATAACTGTCTGCCCATTATAAAAACTTTAGGGGGTCAAAGATGATAAATTCTTAATGTATATCTTAATCTGTTGTTTAAATATTACGTTTATAATTGTAGATTAAGAGGGATCTCTCCAAACTTGGATGATTTTGAGGCACTTGTGAAGTCCAACAAAGATTAAGAGTATAGAATAAAATTAACTTAACTGATGTTTGATGATGTATTAACATTTGGTCCAAAAGAATCATTTTTGAACCTGGTTCTGAAAAGAATCAGTGTGTAGGTGAAGACAAGAGACCATACCATGGACATTACCGCTAGACCAACTCACATCTCCTAACTCACATTTCCGTGTATCTTCAGCTGATTTAACCCATTTTCAATTAAATAAGAGTTAAAATTGACTACAAAGGATATTAGTGACTCCATCGTAGCTCCCAGCAAAGACTTTGCTTCTATCCTCATTGATGGCCATTGACGTGATTCTCTTTTGATGACCCTACAAAGGAAGAACAAGAGACCATTTATGAAAATAATGTGAGGTTATTTCTTCTTCATCTTGCGATCGCCCAATTTCTTCTTCAAATTGGCACCAAACTTCTTTTTTTTTAACTTGGTTAAAACATATTCTTCTTAAAGCTAAAATATTTGACACACAAGACACGGTCAAGCTTCTAAAATTGATCATCTAGAAAAATATATCTCAGCATGACGAACTTAAAGATGATTATCCTTCTAAATTAATTACAAGAATGATGCATTATATAATGAAGCAAATTCAAACTGTTGAAGTGTGCATTATAAAAAAAAAATCTGCTCATTCATGGTGTATCCTACATGAGTTTATAAAGTGAGGCCAAAGTAGCAATGTATGACTTTGTCTCAAATTTTATAAAGTTTTGTTTATCTTTTATAGTCAGTAAATACATACAGTACAGGACTATGTGCAAAGGCTGCAACAAGTACTCAAATACTCGAGTACTCGCACTGTTGACAACTACTCGAGTATGATAACGAATTAAGGCTGTGCATAACCGTGTAATGAGGTACTGGAGTACACTCCCAGGCTTACAGGCGAATACTCAGATGCCATGTTTGTTTTTTAATTTTTTTTTTGTTGTTTTGCCACCACCATTCTACGGCAGCAGTATCCCAGGTACGTCTTTGAAAACTCATGCGATTTACTTCGATTTGCAGTTGAAGGCGCCGATTTAATAAGAATAATAATTGTAAACAATGCTGTTGTAAAAACCAAAGATGACAGAATAATCCATTTTCCTCCAAACAGAAATCAGGAACATTTGGTCCCAGTTTCTGAGTGGTGAGTTGACAGTGATTGAACTGGGAAACATTTTTACCCACGGTACTATTCCAGCGCTCTCCTGGGCGCTGGGCACTGGTAAGCGTGAGCCCTGACACTGCCAGGTGTACGGGCGGGAAAAAAAAATGATGGCCGAGTATTCGAGTATGAGAAATCGTACTCGAGTAATTGTCAACAGTGCGAGCACTCAAAATATTTGAGTACTCGTCGCAGCCATAAAAAAATACTTGAATACTCGGCCGCAATTTTTTTTTTCCCCGTTCTCCTGGCACTGTCCAGGCCGAGGCTTACCAGTGCTCGGGGGGCAGGAGAGCGCCGGCATGGTAACGTGGGTAAAAATGTATCCCAGCTCAATCACTGTCAACTCACCACTCAGAAACTGGGACCAAATGTCTGGATTTCCGTTTGGACTTGGAGGAAAAGTAGTCTGCATCTTTGGTTTTAAAAACAGCATTGCTTATATTATTATTATTATCATTATTATTATTAAATCGGCGCCTTCAACTGCAACTTGAGGTAAAATTGCTTGAGTTTTCAGAGACGGACCTGGGACACTTCTGCCATAGTATGCCGGTGGCAAAAAAAACAACAACAAAAACTAGATTTTAATTCGTCACGAGGACGAATAAGGTGGTCTGTCTTCAAGTCTTATGATAGATAAAAAAAAATGAGAAAACATATAGATAGCATATAGTCTCAGCTACAGCATACTCAAAAATCTTTAAAAATCAAGCAGAAATAATGGCGATATTGCTCGCAAAAGACAAGAATGTAGAATCCAGATTTGAGAAAAAGTCATCTCCCATAAGGATTACACGCAAAAAGTAAT
>BEXV01001507.1:34265-46319 GCA_003118195.1 Hemicentrotus pulcherrimus
GGGGGGGGGGGGCGGGGGTTATCCTCCGATACCCACACATTGCGTACGCGCCCGGCGTAAGTAGTTTCCCTTTAGAGAAAGAAAAAAAAAAAGTAAGTTTGAAAACATAGACATTTTCCATAACAAAGCATAGTGATATGACTAAGCCGACCTATATAGAGATATATATGCAGTGTCCATGAAGAAGTGATACCAAAGTAAATAGCCAACCAAAATATATTTGTTTCTGTACATCATTGGAAAGATCAATTTCTCTTAAGAAATGATGGCACCGAAACCATGATCAAAAAGTCAGAAAGGGAAAAACAGTCGATTTTCGTTCTTTTCTAATGAATGATTGAACTTTGAAATAGCTTGTTCAAAAACTGTAATTCAAATGGAAATGTTGATACAACTTTTCTCACTTCAGTCCTGTGTTCGCTTGCTGATAGTGATAGTCCTATTGTCTACCGCTGTTGCCTGATAATTTAACAAAATGATAAGGCTTAATTATCGTGTCGAAATCAACATCCTCCTTCGCACAGCCCACCCAAGAAATGAGGGTCGAGAAATGTTCTTGCCTATTATGTAATCGGCTAGCGGAGACGAAAGCATATAGGCCTATTCCAAAACGAATATTTATAGCCCCCAGTTCTTTGTAGCTAGATAAGGCGCTAAGCCATCAAAAAAAAAATCAATTTGTACGGGGGAAAGATATTATTGGGGTAGAAAAGGGACAAGCCGCAAGGCTAATTTATCAAAATCGGGAAATTATCAATTATCAGGAGTGAAAACGGGCATCTATCAGACATAAAAAAATATTAAGACTAAAAAAAATGAACAGAGGCACTTTTTCCAAGTGAAAGGTTCCCTTTTGGCATGTTTGGTAGGACATGCCCCTCCTCCTTTCATCTGATGATGCGCCGCGTCACCCAATGCGCATGCGTCTTGAGGCCTCTCTCCTATATCGGATTTCATTGTCTCATGAATATTCACGACGACGGCAAGTTAGTGAACTTTCAGCCTGTGTCTGCAAGGATATTCTTTGTGAGCGGGTTTTTAAACAACACATCCCCCGAACAGCTGGGCTATCTCAGCTCCGGTTCCTGCCTCGGTGCGGCCTCACAACGTGTGAGATTAGGACTGCACCGACACCTTTGTAATGTCGACACATTTACTGCTGCACTAAGCATCGTTATTTTTGACAATTCTCAGGTAAGCTTTGGGAAAGTTCGCTTGCTAGGCTTCTATATTTAATTGATGTTACTGCTATGATGAATTGGAGCCATTAACACATACGAAATCAAAATCAAGGTAGACCCTAGGGCCTAAACCAAGAGAAATTTCAAAGACAAGACGGTAAGAATTATATTTCAGAACTAAAATTTTATTTTGACTTGTTTGTTGCGGGAAGCCCACATACGTCGCAGATCCGTCACAAGGGATTCCAGGTGGCAGTTTCTAGAAACCACACGCATTCTAAATTCTGGGATACATCTATCCCATATATAGAAACGTGTAATTAACACACGTTTCTATGAGATCTTATGGATTTGGTAGAGTATTTTCGTACTGTTGTGTAGTGCTGTAAACTAGTGTGCCATGCTGCATTGTGTGAGCCTAAAAAAAAAAAATAGAGGTCCCAAACGTTTTCAGAATTGCTAGGTCTAGTAAAAAGTGTTAACTGGGCATGTAAAAATAAATCCTTCTTCAGCTAGCTTTGACGCGGAGTTCATCATCATCATCATGCAGGAGTTGTAGGTCTCCCAGTCAGATCACTTGACATTAGTAAAGGTCTAGAATCTACATGTATATCAGTGCATGCGTGGATGTCAGACTACCCCAACCAGCTGCCTCTATACTGTTCCAGAGAAGAAGCTGCTGTCATATAGTGGTACTGGTAGGGAGCTGGTTCCATAAGCTGATGGCACTGGGGAAGAAGGAGTTTTGATACCCAGACTATGAGAGGTCCTGCAGAGTTTTGACTGGAGGTGGTCCACCAATTCAACTTAAACCAAGGGCAAGGATAGGCTTAGAAGTGTGCCTTGATTAAAATTATGAGGGTTTTGCGAAACAGGCCCTAGGATTTGTTGTCGTTGAACAGACGATCAAAGAACCTTTTCTGCAAAAAGTATGACAAATACTCTGTATTAAAGACTAAGACTAAGTGAAAGTCTAAGTGGAAGGTACTCCCAATTATGGAAGAAGAAGAAGAATGGAGCCAGCTCCCATACGTGACAACTCTCACAAGCTTTAAAAAACATCTTGAAGGCCAATTCCCAGCAAGTTGAAAAGCGATGATGTGTCCACAAGGACATTTTACTGACTAAATCATCCAGATCTATAGATCTACATACCAGTAGTAGATGTCTTAATTGAATTCTCAACATTGTCAATGTTATCCTTATTAATAGACAGCAACTGCAAAGTTTTCTTTTTGACATCAGAATTTGCTGATGCTGGGATGACCAGAGGATACACATGTGCTCATTGTTTTTTTGAAATGTTAATATTTTTGAAATAATGTCATAATTGACATTAATTAATCTAAGGTCTATGCCTGGTTGTTCCACTCAGATTACTTCTGGTTCCACAGACTGCCTCTATGCCACGGCATGGGGAATTTGACAAATGTCAGTTTTATTAGAAAATTCCCCTTACATATATATCAGACAATTATTCCTAATCTGATCATTGAGTCTGACACAATATCTTTATTTTCTGCTAAATGCTGTCTAGATTTAATCAAATTTGCAGTAAAATAGAGAAAGAATTTCTTGTCTCTTGACTATTATAATTGGATGAAATAACAGAATCTTTATTTAGAAATTCAAAAATATTGTTTTTTTTTTTTTTCATAAATTTTTATGAAAAGCAATTGTTTATTAGGAAGAAGGTCCAAAAAGAATGAGTCCAAAGTCCATGCACAATAGCTTACAGATCATTTATTAAAAAAGTAAATCTGTAAAATGAACGTCCTGATATATACATTGGAGATGTGAAAATCTAAATTTTAACGTACCCATGACTGGCTAGGTTTACCAGTTGAAAGAGCATTGCATGCATGGATGCTAAGAATCTACTTTGATAGATATCTTAACCTGAGTCAGTGCTTAATCTCATCACGACTCTCTATGTGTCATTCTCCATGTGTCAGGTAGGAAAGACTCTATATCCTAGCTTTAGCACCTTACATTGTAGATATGAATGATAGGATTATTCCTTAAAATGCATTGTGCGCTGATAACGGCTGCCGGAGCTAAAGCTAGGGTAATAGCTTCAAAAGCTCATTGGAAGCGCATACTGACGTTAAATATAAGAACTGAATATTATTATACAGAAAATCAATATTATCAAATTTCATTATTTTCATCATGATTATTCAAAAGGGCAACCGCAATCATGGCTCATCTTGATCAGTGGCATGAAGACCCAGAGCTAGCAACAGAGGTCTATGCATCGCTGTGCCATGAAGAGAGCCGTATCCTTCCCTTCCAAGGGAAATCCCCTCAGCTGAACCTCCGTCGGTTCCTGGTCGACTGGCTAGCAATCGTCAGTGAGAACTTGGATATTGAGAGTCCAGCTCGTCATCTAGCTGTTTATCTCCTGGATCGGACGATGGATAGGTTTACCGTCAGTGGAGAAGCTTATTTACAGAGACTAGCTCTTGTCTGCCTTCTTATAGCAAGTAAGCATCATCTGTTCTTTAGAATGATTGAAATGCACATTAATTCACTGCCTGAGCTTTGAAGCTAATGCAAGCTAATATAATTCCTCTCTGATTGATAGTTTATGCAAATGAGCTTGGCCTTTCAACTGAGAAAATGCATCTTCAACTTTTCATTTCTAGTATCAGATATATTTATTCACTTTAAGGTGACCATTTTTAATAATGACTTTTCCAACCATGTAATGTTTACAAATATTTGATTTTTATAAGCGAATTTTTGATTGTATGGTTTTCATTGTTCATCTTGATATAAATATTTCCCCCCCCCCATATATAACTTCTTGAACCAATTTTGAAATGAGGGACAATCTATTTTTGTTTTTTAAACATTGAAAAAGATTGGGTTGTCTAATACAAAATGGAGGTTGAGATGGAGTCTCTTTATTTAATGATTTATCTATTGGTTTCTAGTTCCTAGTTGTGTGAATGTGATTTTGAATTCATGCATACCTTGAGTAGGGACTACTTGAACTTCGAAAACAATGTCCTTTCCATCACCATCTCTTATTTCTGTACACAGCCAAGTTTGAAGAGAAGGAAATCAAAGTGGTCAAACTGACCAATCTTGCCAATCAGATCAACACAGACGAAACGGCGAAGAAGGAATTCTTTCAAATGGAGCTTCTACTCCTCGATTTCTTTGACTGGAATATTTCGGTGCCTACGTCACTTCATTTTGTGGACTACTTCTTAATGGATGCTGTTGGTCCGCATGATCTGCATGGAGGCAAACCTCTCACAAACTTTGATGCACCTATATACCTGGAGAGATATGCACAGTATTTCCTTGAGATTAGTTTACAAGGTAATAAGAATTTAGACTAATTTTTTGTTTCAATTGATGCAGATACCTTTTATCTTTTTTTCTTTCTTGTCAGTTATTTTTTCAGTCAGCAAGTTGTCCTAAGTACATGTTTTCTTTTTCTTTCTTTCCATGATCTGTTGTGTATTTGGGCTATTTTTGAGCAAAACACCTTTCAAATAATTACAAGATGTGTAAGTTCTGATATACATGTCATGAACCATTTGCAAATACTGACCGCACAAAAATTAATGAGTTTTTTGTTGTACAATAACTCTTTCTGTATTTGACCTGTAAGATTACACCTTCTTCACTTTAATCCATCCTCAGTTGCGGCCACGTATCTATGTGTCTCCAACTCTCACCAACTTTGTCCAAATATTGACCGCTTGAGAAATTTTCTTGGTTTACAATAACTTCTTTTTCTGTTTTGAATTGTTAGATCACACCTTCTCTACATTACAACCATCCTTGATAGCAGCCATCTGTATAGCAGCATCACGTATATGTCTTCAGCTATCGCCCACATGGACAAACCAACTCAAGAAGCTTACCAAGTACTCCTGGGGACAGATCTCCCCTTTCATTGAGACCATGCTCAAGTAAGTACAGCCAAACCTGGTTTAGCAAACACCTGTATAGAAAGACCAACTGCCTATACCACCTTCAATGGCTGTTAGACAAAGTTTGAGTTAATTTCCATTTAAAACAGCTGATTGATGACATTTTTTAAGGTTTGATAATGGCTCCAGAAACTGGTTTGCATTTAAAGAACAAGTGTTTTCATAATGATCGCATTGTGGCGTTAATTGGTACTCGTAATTCTTTTAAAGATATCTTAGTGTAAGAACCAAAAGTAATTGTCATATGGGTCATTGTGGAATCCCAAACATGTACATGTACATGTATTTATATCCATTTTGAATGCACTGAACTTACAATTCAATATATTAACAAAACTATATGAATGTGAAATAGAAAGATATAGAGAATATAGGATAACATTTTGCTACAAGTAAATGGAGGATCAAATGTGTTGTATTGATTTTTTTTAAAATAACAATTCCATTGCATTCAGAGCTCATGAATCAGATGAAAGTGCTGCCAAACGTAACAAAGGAGTTAAGAAGTCGCACCATGGATACGTCACCAGTGCTCCCACCAGTATAACAGTACCACCAACTGCATGTTGACCAATGAGAAAAGGACGTCTACCTCCTATGGCAACAAAGCTCTCTAAGTAATATAGACTGTACTGGCTACTGCCTCTGGACCATTGAGAAAGGGTCATCAATTCATCTTTCTCCTATGGTCACATTAATTGCTTCTTGTCATATGTATAGCAGTATTGTTCTGCCCTCAGCCTTGGGAAGGGACAGCGATCTACAGCGATCCAACTCTTGGGTAGCTGTGTGCAGAAGATGATCAAAAGAAAGAATTCTTTGAGATGCCTTTGAGTGGCCTTTGGACCGGCAATGAATTTGAAATGATATTGATAATAAACGCTTCTTAATTTACTGATATACTTTCTGACCGATCATAAAAAGGATCAAACTGAAGCTAGTGCATGTAAAATCAGACATTGGTTTGTATGTTGAAACTCGACGATTACCAGCTGCTAACAAAGTGCTTGCGGCAATACCCTCCCCGTCCTCTTGGAGTGTCTTTATGTACCATGTAGAGGATGTGCTATACTTGGAAACAACTCCTGGAAACTACCTCAGCAGTCAATATGTGTTGCAACAAAGAGGCTGTTTTTTTTCGTAGAAGACGGAGACCTTGCAAAAGTTCAAATTTAGGAATCGGTAAGGAGCGTGTTCAGAAGGCCTACGAGTGCTACAACCCATCTTTAACTAAAACGAGTGATGTGCACTGGTTTATGCGTTGTATGGCAAGCAGTTAATGAGTCCAAAGATGGTATGGATTTATGGTGAAATCATTTTTTTATGATGAGCCACAGAATACTGTAAAAGATGGTTCTATATTTGTTTGTATTTTTTCAAAGCAAAAAGCTGGGGAATCATAAAGTTGATTGTAGATGTGTGTGTGATGTAGGACTAAGGGTTTAAACCATGTATTTTACGTCTTGAAGAAGAAAAAAAGCCCTAATGTGTGTATCTTATTATTTTGCTATTAGCAATACAGGTTGTCAAATGAGCAGGAATGAGCTCAACATGATTATGATACTATTTCTTTCACAAGGAGAAGTCTTCTTTTGTAAATGATAAGAATTAATGAATTTAGTACACATACATGGTTTGTAACTTTGTACTGACCGAACAATCCTTTTCAGTATTGGTAAGTATCAAGCAGGGTATGTAATCCTCTGTGAAGACATTGTCACTCAAGATATTTGATTTTCTTTGTTGTACCTATTCATGTGAAATTCCCCAAAACACAACCAGAAATAATTGAATATCAATTTTATCAATTCTAATAGAAACTGACTCGCAACAAATACTTCTCAGACATCATGAATGAAAAATTGTTTTTTGTTGTTTTCACAATAATTCAAAGTGGTATGTAAAATCATGCTGCTATTAAAGTAATAAAATAGAGGTGGTGTTTGTAATTAGATTAACAGTGATGTTTATCCTGATTTACAGAGTGATTCATGCTTCATACATTAAGCATAAGATAGGAGAGCCCTATAGATATCTAGATTAATTTACAGATGAAATATTTAGATTTGGTAAAGTTAACAGTAAGCCCTGTGTCCCTTACCACAGTGATTGATTAAAGATTGCAACACAATTTTGACAATTTCTCAGCAATATGAGAAATTTGTAGGATTGTCTTTATCGCTTTGCTATGTTATAAGAAAATATATGAGAAGTTGCCCCTTGTGCTTCAAACCACCAATAAGTTGTCAACATTAAGTTTGTTTGTATTTTCTTAAATGAGATATTTATTCATTTCCAGTGCTATTCATTAATACGGGTACTTAAATTCTACCTATGTCGAAACCATTTTAAAACAAGGCCAATTGCCTTTTTTGCTCCAGTGCCAGATTTGCATATTATTGGTTGCTTTGAACTGTCTTGCCACAAATGCACTTCACATTCACTGCTCAGTTTATTTCAATCAGCTATACTCACTTGATCTGAAATGTTGTTGTATTCATATGAAAGCTTGCCTTGCGTTTCAATGGTAATTTACCAACAGAAGTTGTGTCAAAGTAGAAAGTCAGAAATATTTTGATACACTCTGTATTCATCAAAATCTTGATGAAGAAAGTTCATGTAATCATGTTTCAATGGATAGAATTAAACATGTACGTACAGTTAAGAACTAAATTATTCATACCTCCGGTAAATTTGATTTTTGATTTTTTTTTGTGCGTAGATTCTTATAACTAAGGAATAAAAGGTTGACTGGTTGAATTAGGCCTTTGTTGAATACCTATAGATATCAGCATGAATCAGGACAAATCAACTTTTCACATTTGTTCTCTAAAAATGACTTAACTTGATAAGGGTATAAATAATTTAATTGTTAACTGTAAAACTAAATTCATTGTAGGTACCAAAAATATGTCATTAATGTCTTAGCCTTGACTAATGCATTACCTCTCATTGTTTCTCTCAAA
This sequence comes from Hemicentrotus pulcherrimus, assembly GCA_003118195.1. NCBI lineage: Eukaryota > Metazoa > Echinodermata > Echinoidea > Camarodonta > Strongylocentrotidae > Hemicentrotus > Hemicentrotus pulcherrimus. Next base: position 42,366 of record BEXV01001507.1, read on the forward strand.
TATTTATGATAAAATGTTTTGTAACATTCAAGTACGCAATATTCATTATGTTGGTATTGATTTAATATATCTCCAATCAGGTGATATGTTTAAATAGTGATGGATGTTTATGAGTTTGTTTATTGATGTTTGCCAAAAAAAAGTATTCCAAAGCCCCTGCTGTAATGTGTGCTAAGTTGAAATATTTATTTATGTGCATAAATGTGTTTTTTGGGTGAACGCAGTAGGCCTAGAAAAAGTTTCTTTCTTTCGAAAACTGTTTTTGTTATTTATTTTGTAAGTAAAGAGGTTACTGAAGAAATAGAGAAGATTTATTTATGCCATGATTTGTGCCAAAGATCAGAAAAAATGTATGGAAATATCTATGTTCTTTAACAAAGGTGAACATTTGTTTAAGTAAACACCACAAAAAAAATGTACATGTATTCTCATGATTATCTTCGTTTTTTGTTACTTTTAGTTATTGTTCAGATGCAAGTTGGGACTGTGAAAAACGTTTGTGAGTTTTATAAAGGTTTTAAAATCTAAGTCGAGGGAAAGGGAGAGAGAGAGAGAGAGAGAGAGGGAGGAAAAGGGGGGAAAAGGGGGAGGTCATGAGGGGGGTGACAGAAAAAGAGAAAAAATATGGCACAGAGGATATGATCAATTTTTTTCTTAATATTAGTTTTCTTGATTCTTTGCTTACCTTCTCTACTCTTCCCCGTCCTGTCTCCATGACTGTAACAAACTTGTTATATTATTTTTCTCTATTATATCACTATTATTCCTTCCCCCTCTCTCCAGTCATGTTTCTCCACCCCCTCCCTTAATTTCTACGTACATTTTGATCAGCTTTCTTCCGTTCATTTTCATGCTTTGTTCCTTTTCTATGAAATTTCACAAGTGGTCGCGATTCATTGCGAGTGAAATCGACACACTGCCCTCGATGGTGACACTAGTTGCAGGAGAGGCCTCTCCCCAGGGAGTGGAGATGCGTACACTTGTATGACAGGGGTAGTAGTAATACCAATAAAGTGCTTACATTCATTTGTATTCTAGTTGTATTATCACTTCTCCTACATGGCCAGTTTTATCAAGTGGTACGCGTACCTTACCCTTCTCTCCATTGCAGCAAGGATATCAATAATGTATTATTTTATTCAAAGTTTTGAAGATAATAAACACAGCTTCAAACAACAATGAGGTAAGCCCTTATTTCATTAAATGACGAAATTTGCATTTGGTTCATGAGAGAAACATTTAGTAAGTAGGCGCTACTACCTAGGGAGGGGGTGTACCCATTCAAACAATTATGGGGGCACAACCATTTTTTTGCCTGGAACTTGCAAAAAAATTTTTTGGGGGAGGAGTGAGATTTTCTTTAATATGAGCAACACTAATAAAAGAAGCAGAGTAAAGAATACATTAAAAAATGCTAAAGCCCGTTAATCATAATGGGAGCAGAAAATGGCTTGAATTATGTTCTTATTGTATCAAACTAAAGAATATTTGGGAATGCAATCAAGATGGTGTAAATGTCATATAATCATATGACTTCCAGTATTCTAAAAGTGAAGTAATTATTATTTTCATCTCCTTGGTTCCCTGTCTCCCATATCTCTCTCTCCTTCTGTATTGTCTTCTTTCTCTCTCTGTTTCTTCCTGAACCTACCCCCCCCCCTCGCCCATCTTTCAAATTCTAAGAAATATACATTCATCTGACAGCTCAAGTTTTTATAATCACAACCCAGATATCATACACAGTACTAGTTATGCATTTTCTTACAAAGCATTACTTTAATTGACATCACTTTCTCTTCATAGCAAGAACATGTAATTGGTGAAACACACACAAAGTATTTACAGTTAATGAAAATATCATACATTTATGCATGTGTAAAGACCTCCGACTTTGACATAAGCAGGTTATAAAAAGTGAATTTGTGTAAACCAATATCTGAATGAATTGTTTGATATTCTATTCTCACAAAATAAATGTGTGGTCCAAGGAATCGATGCATCTTGATTTTATATCCATGTTATTCTACCTAAGGACTTGCCACAAGAATTCACATTAGTTAAAATGTACTGGAATGTGTATAAAAATTCTCATAACCCTCAAAAATGAAATGAAACTCGATCTAAATTCTGTATCTACAGAACATAGTCCCTATTTTCCCATTTGACACTTTTATAAGCCAGGGGAATGAGAACCCATGGATCCATTAACTTTCAAAATGTCAATGGGGGTCTGGTGCACAGGGCCACAATCATCACTCACAAACCCCAAAGAAAACCTTTTTGAAGTGTGGATCTCTACCATAACAGATCATCTTGGTTATTCTATCCCTAAACCTATGACAAATCAAGAAAATCATTTCAAAGATGAGTATAAACCTCAGCTTTTCTTGAAAATGAATGAAAACTCAGTGGACTAATTCATTTCTCCTCTTAAAGAGAGAAAGAAAGAACACATTAATTTTTTACTCTTTAATCATCTTCATAAAAAAAAAACAATTGTAGTATGTGAGACAATATACTTCACATATCATGTCCATGCTTCAAAGTTCAAACACTATATATTCCAAACATGAATTGGTTTTTTTTCGCTCAATGATGCCAAATTATTTTCTAGAAATGATACATCCCTACTCTTTGTTCCCTGTGGTACAGAAATGCATTCACTTCTATGTCACTTTAATCATTCAATCCATGACATAATGACAGGATAAATAAATACTTAAAATCCAAAAGAATTGTCTTACAAAGAAGAAATATATTCCAACACTGTATGACACAGGCAGGACATCTATATCGACTGAAAATCTTATCCTATATTGCTTGTGATCAAATGGAACCGAATTGTTGTTATCATTTTTTTTCTTCTATTGTTTACAATTACAGTGCAACCTCATTATAAGAAGATCCGATACACAAAGTATCTGTTATAACAAGGTGAATTTGCTGGTCCTAGCTCTTTGCATTTTTTTTTTTTTTTTTACACTGACTATAACAAGGTTATTTTCATGGTCCAAATGACCTCATTATAATAACAAGGTTCCAATCTATTCTCTACCATTATTCCAAAATGCACCTGCACGACCCACTTTGACAGATCATTGGACGAGGTGCGCCTCCCATATCATCAGGTGATTCCACTCTCCTCAAAAAGCATCAACAACGTTCCCAGCAGTGACGAATAGTTCCAATGTACAAACATCACAATTTCTGCAAGTTCCAATATTTTCAAAGCAAATATTTAGTTCCCTGTTCATTTCACTGTGAAACAACAAATTGTGCTACCCAGTCTTCATATAAATGTTCGTGGTCTAAAAAATGAGTCCCCTCAAAGACATTAGCATGGAGTGGGATGTCCACAAAGCTTTATTCTGACATAAAATCCAAATTTGAGAATGATGAACGATTAAGGCATTACATAGATTTGACAGTAGAAGGAAATCAAAAAGAGTATTTATTACAAACTTCTACCATACATGTACGGATATGAATTTTCATTACAAGATTAGACTTCCTCAGTCCATTATGATGGGGAGTTCTCACTAGAATGTACCATCACTTCTGCCAAGAAAACAGAGCTGCCAACCTTTGTTGGCATTCGGTAGCAGCAAACATAGTTGAATTACTACATGCTAAAGTTAGCAGACGATATATCTCATGAATTCAGACTTTTGGAAGGCATTTTCGTATTTTCGTATTCCCTTCCGATTTTCGTAACAAATACAAATTTTTCGTAATGGTTGGCAGCTCTGCGAATACCTTCTTTTGATGCTCTTAGAGCCAGAAGGTCTGAGGTGCCTATGCAGGAAGAACCATCATACGAGGAGCGATGCACATCGACATCAGCTCTTGGAAGAGAAGCTTGCAGGCGTAGGGCAAACGAACTTGAGAGATCTGAAATGGACAGGAAAGATGAGAAAACTGTAAGTCGAATCTGTGCACTGCATATTGTAAATA
>BEXV01001507.1:55754-67381 GCA_003118195.1 Hemicentrotus pulcherrimus
GGGGGGGGGCGTTTCACAAAACTTTTCATCAGTGACAAATGACAATATCTTGTGTTATAAGCTACTGAAATCCTTGCTTCTGATTGGTTATCAGTCACTGATTTTTTGTTATTTGTCATTGAAAAAAGGCTTTGTGAAATGCCCCCCAGATCTCAAATCTTGAAAAAATCTTTCCAAAGAGCTTACTCGTTGATGGCAGAGGGCGCTATTTCTTCCAGGTTTTCCATGCTCCATTCCTCCAAGAACTCCAAGATGGGACTGGGTTGTGAACCCACAGAGATATAAGCCATCAAGGCAAGGTTCTTCACTAGACCTACAGCATGGCCCTATTAATAACAAACATGAAAAGGTTTTGGAGGGACTGTTCAGTGTCGTATGGAACGTTAATAAAATTATAAAAGCATGAAATGTTTAAGAGTGGAAACTCATAAAATAGGCCTAGGATTACATTCATAAAAAGTCAAAAGAAAGTTTGGATTCTAGCAGAGTCCAGTGCAGATGGGGCTAACAATTTTTACTCCAGAACCCAAGGATTTCTGAATTCAAACAGGGAACCAGACCAGATAGAGATATCCTAAATTTATAAATCAAAAAAAAAATGTAGCATGGAGCCTTGTTTAGGGTCGAATTTGAATGAACTAAAAAATATCAACAATTGAAAATTGGCTCAAACATGCTTTAAAAACTTGCTTGACCAAATTGAACATGTCAAACAAGGGGTAGCTGACTGATTAATAGACATACCTCAGGAGTCTCTGCAGGGCAAACCATACCCCACTGTGTGTTGTGCAGCTGACGAGGGCGGGCTAACTTTCCGTCACGTCCAACGGGAGAGTTGAGGCGCCGCAGATGCGAGAGGGTGGATACGAACGTCAATCTGTTCAACACCTACACAACAAAATATAACACAGATTTATATGAACTATAACCCTGTGACATTGGCCCTTTGGATACCATTTGTCTACCCTATATTTCAGAGTTCTACCTTCTTAAGCTGTTCTGACCATGCTTGGAAATGATTGAAAATCTACCTTTTTTAATATGGGAATGTTGTTTACGGTTACAGCTCTTTTTCCATTGCAGCGGGGCAGTATTACCAATGCCATCGAATAGTCATTATTTTTCACTGGCTTGGTTGGGTACCTTGGAAACCAGGGCTTGTATTCAATTCAATACTTAGCATAAGTAAGAAGTAAATGGCTAAGTTAAGTTACTTACTTATCTCGTATTCAAATCCCATTTTAGACTTATACATGTACTTACATAAGACAAAATCTAAGTAAAATACTTACTGATAAGCATTTCACGGTCAATCAAAAGTCATGCGCAATTGATGCGTTGCAATAAATGCGCGCTTATACAATTGTGCGCAGTTTAAAACACTGCGTAATAAAACCATATGCCTGCCAATCAAGGCCTCCAACTAATTGGCTTAAATCTGGTATGGAGTTGGCTTAGATTTAGGGTAAAATACTAAGCCAAAAGTGTGAATTAAATACCATAATTGGCTAAGTATTTTATCTAAGCCAAATACTAGGTAAAAAGCTTAAATTTTGTACTTAAGTATTGAATTGAATACGGGCCCTGAAGCCTATTAGGTTCATTGTGTGAGGGGAGTGGATTAGAAGCAAATATATGCAAATAACTTAACAAAGTTACATTTCATTGTTCAAAATGACTTATATACGGTACATCTCCAAGTTACAAATTGATCAGATATGTGATATTTGTATCCAATCCAAAACGTATTTGATGTAGTTCCTTACAAAGCCCTGCACACATGACTCCACATGTTTGGGCCACTTAAACAATAATGCATGACTTCCAAAGAACCAGTTACGCAAATACAATCGATTGTTCTCAGACAAAACAAATGGACTTCAGCAGCTTATTGATCTGATAAACAGGTGAAGGTGTCTTCATAATAACATGTAGATGGTTCCACTTTTTTCTAAATCAGTAGTTGTTTAGCTTATGATAATATACAAATATAACATGCACTAAGATGCTGAAATTATGGATGGAGGTGGGTGGAATAGCACTATTTCTGTTGCCGATATCGAACTTAGCCTGTATTTTGATATCATGTACCTTCATATCAAATTTCATTAAAATCTGTCAAACATAACTGAAGTTATCGATCGGAAACCAAATTTGTTACTGATGCACGGAAGGACGGAAGGGCGGACGGCAGCGTTACTATATCCCCTCCGACTTCGTCGGCGAGGGGATAATAAACCTTATGGTAATAAACAATGAAAGAGGGAAGTGACATACCTGTGATACACCAGCCCTGGCTTGATGAGCCTTCTTCTGATCACCCCAGTTACCGGTAGCCAAGGAATACTTGAGACCGTCTGTGATGATCCTGGTCTTAATGGCTAGCTCCATGTTGAAGTCCTAATGAAAGAAACAAACACGGGATCATATCACACACAGGCCTAATCACACACATGTATCTAGCCGAGGGGAAGCCCAAGGCACCTACTATTATTACCCTGGTTTATTAGCCAAGCTCAGGCACAGAAAGCATTCCAAGAAGAGCTACCTCCTTTTAAGGTCCAGTTTACTACACATGGGTTGAGAGAGGCACATATGGATGAATGTCTTGTCAGTGCCTTTGATTAAGAGAGTTGGGCCAACCCAGTACGAGTGGGGCTCTATATAGTAAACTCTGCTCTATCGGGCAAGTAAAATACAAAAGAATATACACCATATTGTGACCAACTTAAACTAAGCAGGCCCAAACTCTGTATAGATGGCCCTGTGTCTTGCCAAAGAATGGTAGGATAAGAAATCTATGCCACATACAATAAAAGTATAGTATTTCAGAGCTGCCATCTTTCATCAGGAGGCTAAAAAATTGGTATATGTTTGACGAACCAGATTTCTTGCATACTTACAATCAAATGACACAGAAACTTGATAAAAGTCACAATTTTGCATAAAACCTTAATTTCTTTTTAATACTGATGGTATTCTACTCTAGAATCCTATGACTTTACCTTGCCCTTGTCAATGAACTTCTGAGCGTACATGCGGACTTCTTTCAGCAGGTTCTTGAAGAGCCCTCTGAAGAGGAAAGCTAGTAGAGGACCAGCCAGATCCAACCTCTTGTTACCATAGTGATCACGATCATCAACCTCGCGACGACCAATAGTAGCCAGGAGTAATCTGTGTACACAATACCTGAAAGAAGAACAGATTTCCGGTTGAACCTGATGTACTTTTCACTCTAGAGCTCTTGGTCATAAAGACGTCATGGTTAAGTGGTTTAAGCAGTTGACTGAGGTTGTGTGTGTGTGTGTTGGGTTTTTACAGACGTGTATCAATCAGATATGATTATTTACGTCTGGGGACCAACCTTTAAACGTCACCATCCGAAAGACGTGACTCAGTTTCGATCCTGCGTCCTCAGCTGAATCATTTTGTAAACTTCCATTGTTAGCTGGATTACAGGCGCACGCCGCAACACCTAGTGAAGGCTGTGAGTTAATAAACCCTTAGTACAAGCACTAACATCTACAAGCAAGGTATCAATCTGTGTCACTATCAACCCAGATATAGCAAGTGGGTACCTGGTCAAAAAAAAATCCCTCAGGTAGTGACAGAAAAACACAAGTATATGGGAAATAGATCAAATTTACATATGCCGGTAAAAATACCTTTGAAACATTAAATTTGGTAACTTTCTACAGGGCTATAACCTTGTAAAATAAATGAACAGGTAGTTGTGTGTTATGGTGATCTAAGATGGTAATCATCCCAGTTCATGTATCTATTCCAAATGTGTGCAACTGAAATTATTAGAATTGTTTAGTAAGACCCCCCCCCCCATAAAAGAAAACTATTCTCTAATGGCATATGGCAATATTTTTCAACCTCATGAGGATGCCTGTACCTCTGACTAGATGGAACTTTGACTGCGCGCAGTCGAAAATGATGTCTCCCTCACAGAGCAATTTTTACAAACCTAAACAGAAGAAATTTTTCAAATTCAAGTTCGATTGTAATCCATTAACAGGTTCTCAGAATATTGTGATTATAAGCTATTTCTCATATACATGTATGACCCTATGATCTTTGACCTCATGACCCCAAAATCTACTCAGTTCATTGGCTCTGCAAGATACATACATGTACATGTCTTGAGTTTGATGGTAATCCATCCATCGGTTCTAATGATAATGCGATCACAAGCTATTTCTGCATACATAATGAGCCCTGTGACCTTTGACCTATGACCTTGTGACCCCAAAATCTAATCAATTCATTGGCTCTGCAAGTTACAGACATGACCAAAGTTTGGTGAGAATCCATCAGTCGCTTCTTGAGATAACGCGATGATGAGAACGGGACGTACAGACGGAAGGAAGGTCAACCCGAAAACATAATGCCTCCGGCTACTTCGTAACGGAAGCATAACAATCCCCCTAAAATTCAAGCGGGACTGATCGTTTCTAAATCAGTCTTTTCCTGTCACTCACTCGACGGAGACTTACCCAAGGAAGTAGGCTTTCTTGGTTTCACAGAAGTCGCTCACACCAACATGAGGTAACATTTCCTTCTGCAGGATCTCCCTAGCGTACTTGATACGCCTCTCCTTGGTCACACCTGGCCGAGCTCCACGAGCACCGATGAAGTTGAGGGCGACACTCTGCTCTTGAATGACAAACGCTTCGTCCAGAGAAGGTTTGACCTACAGCAATAATATCAATCACGAGAATGTGATCGTGTGACATTTAAGGGACAATATGTACTCACTTTACTAAGGAGAATTCTGAGAACAACATCAATCTGAGCTTTAATTAGTACATTGATAAACGAAAATAAAAATCACCCCAAAACACTATATGAGACATCCACAGAGTTGAGGATTAAAGAGCATTAGAAACAAGTGCAGTATGGATCTGACTCGGACTGTGCATTTAGCAGTTTAGTTATAAATAGTCAATCTTTATTTTGAGGTAAATTTCAGTATTTTAACTCTCAATTTTTTTTACAGAAGAAGTATTTGATGCCAATATCTTTAATACCACATATCAACATGGAACCTGAACATAAAGAGCAAAATGGTCTTTGATGATTTGTCCCCTCAATGACTTTATACCTGAGATTTGCCCACCTGCCCTTAAATGAAGAGCTTAATTCCAAAAGGAGCTAAATACTCTTTTGATGAAAATTTAGTTGTTGATATCAGAACATTGTTCACTTAAGTAACCGTCTTTCAACAAAATTATTTACCTAAATTTTATGAGCAATTATGAAAAAATGCACCTTCTAATATCACTTTTCCATGAACACCTGTACAAAATCTGGTAAACAAATTTTTTTCTTCTCCAAAGTAACAAAAATGGATTTACCGGTAGCTCCTTTTGGAATTAACTCTTCATATATCAAAATGAAGAAATAATACACTCACCATTTCCATCATTTCTGGATCATCAAAGTCATAGATGATGTGTTCCAGGATGTCCCTATCAGCCACGAACCCTAAAGCTCTGAATACCACCATGATGGGGACTTCCTGTCTGATGTACGGTAATACTGATATCATCCTCTGACCAATAGCACTCTTCCTTGCACCCTACAACAAATTAAAATAGAATTGAACGGAATTAAAATGGACTGTAATTGTTAAATTCAGGAAAAATAGCTAAAGCCTCGGTCACAAATGCCATTACAAACTGCTACGAATGCCGTACAACTGATTTTCAGACAATGGAAAAACAGGGAGATTTGTACGAAATTATCGTTCGTACAAACCTTTGTGACCGTAGCATAAGTTGAACAATCTTCATATTTTATATTGTCAGAGTTAATGCCCTACTGGCTCTCAAAGCTGGACTGCAATATACTTTATTGAAACAAATAATATGAAATATCACAAAAGGTCAAGGACACTGATTTTCAATCTGTACTACAATCAATAAATCAAAAGCAATGAACAGATCATTTTGATAACTGAAATACATAAGTTTGTCACAGGTGTATACAGCTCATGACTTGAAATGAAAATGCACCTAGTGCAAATACATCAGTGGACTGAGACATGTATTACAAAGATTTGTGATTGATCAATTCAAGTGGGTGATATCAATAGCAACTCCATACACGAGACATGGATATAGTAATTCAATTGTGTGATATGTGGTCATATTGGATCAATTTATAACTAGTCTCTTCAAAGGGATTGGGTAACTTTGTTTCAGATTCTGAAACAAGATCCGGAATTAGCTCATGCTTCAATGATAATAATAAACCTTTAGGTCAGTCAGGAACCCCATGAATTTTACAAGCCGATCGCCTGTCTGATTATCAAGATATTTATGATTGGAAAATCAAAATCAGATTTGCGTTTTCCTACGGGTTTACATAACACTACAGTCTATTGGGGGAAAACGAGTATGGTAATCAGTCACTCAAAGATTGTTACTTTTTGGAGGCACTTCTTGATCGTGTTGAAGCGCAATTCGTTTAGGGCTAAAATATTACACCATATCACAGACACCAATAACATGTAGGGCAGTGCTTCTCCGATTTAATATTGATAAATGCCCTCACCTGTCCTCCCTTAGCCATCATGTGGACCCAGAGTGTGCTAGTAGGACGAGAGGAGTGCTCCAAGCATGACCTGCACTCTGCTGTGAACGCATACTTGGAGTCTTTCTTGGCAAACACATACACAGAGTTAGTAGACATCTTCTCCTGAGCAATCAGAACCTTCTCAGACCCATTGATGATGAAGTAGCCTCCAGGATCAAGGGGACACTCATTCAATTCTACAAATTGAACAAGAAAATCAGTTGAACAAAATAGAAAGAATATTGATATACATACATTTTTGTCGTTGATTGATTGAGAGAGCACATAGCTCTCATTTATTTCTTCCAATATGTGCAACTAGAAAAACAAGCGATTTAACAGTATGTCATGCATAATTTCATGTTTCCGTCAAGATCACAGAGTAATACATACATATGAGCAAGTAATAAAAATTAATAAAGATAAATAAAAGTAATACAGTCCTCTCATCATAAACTCCTGTGGCTCCTTCAAACATAACGATGATGATGATTACAATGATTCCTGAACTCATGAAAACAATCAATGCAGTAAGGTGACTACTTATAACAGAAAGCAGAAATTTCTTGTCTCAACATTATTCTTAAGTTTTCCTCCATGCTCTGTCGATTTTTTGTGTGACTTACTGTGTGGTGTACCAAATTATCTGATCATTTATAAACCATAGAGGTACCTGTCAAGTCACGATCTGTGAGTCCATTGAGGAGACAGTACGTTGAGCGAAGCATGATGGGGATCTTTCCAATGAAGGTTTTCTGATGAATTGTTTCTTGCGGATCCTCCCCGTCCTTGATCACGGTCTTTGTGATATCGACATACAATGGAGCAGAGTACCTAAAATGGCAAACACAGGTAGCAAAATTGTACAAACAAATTATTGAAATTACATACAAAGCTCACTTTATCTCTTTCTCAAAGCCTACAGAAAGTTTGGTAATACATGAACTCTCAAATCACGGCACATGATAAAAGGGGCCTAACTTGGCTTTAGCAACAACAACAAAAAAAAAAAAATGAAAAAAATGAGAATGTTTTTGTTTGTTTTGAAAATTGGAATATTCTGAATTTTCAGGTCCTAAAAATCCAGAAAATCTTAATATTCTGGATTATTTGGAAGGGTTGGCAGGTATGACAAATGTGTGAAAATAATATTTACTTACGTGAGATTTCTAAGACGAGCTTCATTAGGCATCATAGGACTTGGTGATCCATCTTTCTCCCAGTGAGTTGGCTTGGAGAGATAGATCTGCTCAAACTTGAGAAGGTATCTTGTCTGCAAGAAGTAGATTGAGCAGGTAGTGAGTGTCAGATGGTTATAGAAATAATCCCTCCAAAAGAGTTTGGGTGAAAATTCACAATGGAGTTAAAAATTGACTTCATTTTCAGCTCCAATTCTGAAACATCAACAGCATCCAACTGTACACTTTATACCTTTGTATCTAAGTAGTTAAATAAATGTATATCATATATTCATGGCATCTGTTTATTTTCCTAGCACCCTATGCTACTGTCTCTAATTTCTACCTTTGTTGTGCACACTTTTAATATTCTTGTCTTTGTCAGATAAGTATATTATTAATACTATATTACTATCTTAGCTTTCTAACCATCAACATGGATCATTACTGGTAAGTATATTGAACCCGTATCAGACTTCTGAGCAGTAGTTTTACAAAATCATATTACACTTGTTTGTAATCCTAAAGGGATAATCAGTGAATATGAGACCATATTCACCTTTCATGAAAAGCCTATGGGCTTTACGTTTTAAGAAAGCAGGAAATAAAGTCTCATATTCACCTAGTCGTATTGTATTTTGTCATTTTTATTGTGCATCTATTATGCGTACGAGAACCTGTGCACTTTGCGCGCACTCTATTGTGACATAATAATCACATCAAAGGCACACTGTTCGGAGGGTATAAAAAATTTTGTCAAGCACTGGATGCACAGTGCTGATATGACCAAGTTTGTTCAGTTCTATAAGATTGTCATGGTTGATTTACATATTTGCTCTAGATGTCCGATTTGGATAACAATAACAATATTGACTGGCTAAACTTTCGGGAGATACCACATATATTGCCTTCACAAGACCCATATTGCACTCGTCTTTGACTCGGGGCAATACGAGTCTAGTTTGGGAAATATATGTTGTATCTCCCTCAAGGCCAGTCCATATTATATAAATATTCATCTTACACTAAATACTAAAGCCCAGGTAATAATATGCTTGCAGGCTACTCAGGGAGAACAGTATCAACTACTGATGAGTGAAGCTACCCTTGGTAAACAAGAAATATTATTTTCATTATTAATCTATCTACCACTGAAACTAAATTTGTGTTGAGAGAGTTCTAGCACCAGGAATCCTAGCAAGGGGTGAACCAAGGTCACTTCTCATAATATTTAGTATCAAAATAAGTACAACAGTAGCCAGGTCAAAGAAGGATTCCCTAGAGTACTCTATGCGTACTTACAGGCACTTCTTGTTCCGTGGTCATATGCTGAGCCTCAGCCTGCAGGTCAACAGCTGGGGAGTCTTCAACAATCCTCTGCACGGACATCTGGATGAACTCGTCAAAGGAGTCCAGTTGCTGTCGTACCAGACCCTTCTCATCGAAGTAGGAGCTGATGACGATCCAGCATGCCTCCTGCCATTGATCAGGAGTCAGGTCATCGGTCTCCTCCTCACCGTAAACCTCTGCAGATACGAATATGAAAGCAATCTGAATGTAAACTTGCTGTCAGCTGAGCCAAGATCAATCCCAGCGGTTTCAGCCTTGACAGGGTACCAGGATGGTTTTGAGATCAAGTTATTTGGAATGTACATGTATGTTTCTTGGAAATAATTCTGTGTGTACATACGGCGACCGAGATCGCGATATCTCCACTTGTTGGCTGCCATATGTACAGCAGGCGTACGTACACACAGTTGGATCAAGGATTGCATTGTCCTGTAAAAACACCTAAAATTCAACCAGAATGAGCATCAATGTTGACCTTGGACTAATTATTCTGCATCAAGAAGGTATTTTTGATCATTTTTAGAATATAGTAGGGAGGCTGGTACCGAAAACGTAATGATGAATTGCCTAGATTAACTTGAAGAGGATCTAAGATTAGTCGATAACTTCACACGCACAGGCAAGTACGCACTCTACCAGCGTCGGTATGGTATGAAATTGTATTGTGCAGCAGTTGCAGTGATCCCTTGAGAAAGTGTATTATAAGTCTTTGTTTTTAGGGGAAAAAAATCAAAAAATGATTAGAAAATTGACACAAAACAGGTAAGAAACATAACAACTTTTAAATCATGACCATTGTTTGAACAGTTGATAAAGAATAATTTGATTTTTGGTACGTTTTAGTAGGGCATCTCCTCGTTGGAGTTAGGGGTCAAAGTATGGATATGATTCTAAATTAGCGCCGAGGGTATGACTGAAGTATCAAGATTTTTGGTATCAATTTCAGATCACATGGAAAATTGCAAGCTTTCTCCTCACACGCAGTGTTGGTGTGTCTGTCTCTCTCTCCCCCATCGCATAGCTCCTAGACATTTTCTCTCTCTCTTTCCCCACTTTACTGCATAGATATAATTGGGGGTTTGCATTGTTTTGAGAACACTATATGTTAAATATCAAGAAGGCGTGGTGCAAGGTCGGGCAAAATCAAAAACACGTGGTGCACGTGCCACGCCTTATTTGTACTATCGAGGGCCATGCTCGCACCAATATCTTAACATTGATGATTGAGCGAATGGCAGCCAGCGATAGCCAATAAGGAGGGCCCTTGCAAGCACCAATTCTGGAAAATGAGGCTGAGATTGGATAAACGTAATGTGCATGCGCTAAATGTAAGCTAAAGTTCTATGTGGAGTGCGGGTTCGGCCTCCCTAATTTCATTCTTATTTCAATATTTCAAGCATTTTAAAGATTATCTGGATCTGGATCCCAGTGGAAGATTTGGGCAGAAATTGTAGAAATAGACTTACCAACATATTCTTTAAGAAAACATTAATTTTCACACAGAGATAATATTGCATGAATACGTATTCCATCGAATCATAGTAGATTCTAGACTCTAGTCTAGATCCCTACTAGTAGAAATGGAGGAGACTTGATTATCTAAACGTAGGACCGAAGACAAAGTTACATTCGAAGATACCTGCAAAGTCAAAGTGTACAACTACAAATTACAATCTGAATTGGTGAATCGAGGGTCTTACGTTGCATTAGTTTACCTCTTAAAACAAATAAATATCGGAAATATTCTCACCTTCATCTTGTTCGTACATGTTGTCAGTCAATTATACACACACCATATGTATACAAAATAGGCAATGGCTAATAGCAGGGAATTTGAAGAGTGAATATGGCTCCGCTGTCGCGATCTTGTTCACGCTTTGTATCAAAGCGAATTTAGCTAACCAAAAACCACTGAACATATGAACGTTATAGTGTCTTTAAAGGTACAAAAAGAAGAAAAAAAAGAAGATAAAGAAAAAAGTTTATACTCTAAACAGTTCCTCCACTAGAGGTAATAGGGCACAAAAAGAGAGCCCCAAGGTGTTCCTTCCTGAATAATTATTCTCTCAATAACTCGGGGCCCAATTCACATTGCTTCATCTCATTATCTATAATTCTCTGCTCTTTCTGATCTTATCTCCAAAGTCTTCCTCTTAGAAGGTATAGTAGAGATAATGGTAAAAAGAGTAGAAGAAATAGGATGGTAGCAGAGGAAGGATGCCAGGCTGGTTACAGTAGAAGAGGTAGGGTCGGGTAGAGAGGGCGGTTGGTAGTGGGAGAGGTAGAATAAAAAAAATGGAATGGTAGCAGAAGTAATGGAAGGATTGTAATATAATTCGATAACAATAGAGACAAGAGATAAGGCTGTATGAGCAAAAACGTTTTTGTTTTTGTTTTATTTTGTTTGTTTTTTTTTGGGGGGGGGGAGGTGCCGAAAAAAAATCTGCATCACCACCACTCCTTCACTTATACATACATGCCCCGCAAAACGTTTTTCAAAGTGGGGGGGGGGGG
>BEXV01001508.1:1775-30961 GCA_003118195.1 Hemicentrotus pulcherrimus
CCCCCCCCCCCCCCCCCCTCCCCGGTCAAACCTTGTCTGTCATATTTAGTACACTCTGAACAAAAAATGGAAATATTTGTGATGCCTGTCCCAATATACTGACCATTTATTGAAAAATTCATGCAAATTGTGTGCTTTTCTCTGTCAATGAATACCTTAAAGCACTCTACACTAGTTTGGCATGGAGTAATTAGACCTCCCTGCACCTGCAAGGTCACTGGCAATTGGTCATCTCATCAAATCAGCTCTCAATTAACATAAGAAAAAGGGCATCATGGGGGATCAACGGGTACCGCTTAGGCATAGTTGGCTGTATGGGCGCAAGTAGCTACATCTATAAGTCTTGCAGTGGGGCTTTAAAGGCACACTGTCCTACCTGTAGCTACTTACTCCCTCTATAGAAAACTTCCCAAATCGGTGTCTGTTGGTCCCCCATGATCCTCTTTTTCTTATGTTAAATGAGAGCTGAGTTAATGAGATAGCCACCTGTCACAGTGACCTTGCTGGCTCGCTGGGTGGTCTAATCCCTTCTGGATAAAGTAGTAAAGCCTGCCTTTAATACACATACTGTTGGTTGAATTAATATGTACATGTACAGTACATATAGCTACCGGTACCTACAAAGCAAGTATAAAGCCTCCCTCCTAGTCTTGTTAATCACTCTTCTGAAGAATAAAACCTATTTAACAAGATAAAGAAGAAAGTAAATAGTAATTTTATTCAGTAGAATAACAAATCTGTGAAAATTTATCTAACATTTTAATGAGTTTCAACTCATGAGAATTTATATTTTTCTATGTAAAAAGTAATCTTTGAATCCCAAAAACTGTCGTTTACTACTAGTAACGGAGGAAGATGAGCATTAGTATTGGTTATAAGGCTGTTGAGAGGTCCTGCATTCAATCATTGCTTTTAAAAAGCTTACATCCTTGGACAAGATGTTTCATTTGTTCCTCTTGACCCAGGTGATGCATTGTTTAGAACAGTTGCTAGATCCTGAGACTATTTTGTTTCATTTTCTTTTAAAATAATTGTTGTGATGTAAACATACTTAATGGTAATTATTGCATTATAGAAAGATATTCTTTAAAGATTCATTCTTCCAAATATTTGTTCTCTTCACATCAGTCTGCAATTTGATAGGTCATGTAAAGATTCATTCTAGCCCAGATGGCATTTGCATTGTTGTCAGGGTAAAATCATTGTCATCCCATACATACCTGTACTTAGTAGCTAGTGGTTAGTGAATCAGTGTGGTTAACTCAAAGGCCCAATCCACACTCATTTTTTATGTTTGTAAATTTGTCTGGGTGAGGGTCCATGATTAGGATATCGTTTATTTATGCTTATCTAACTCTAATTCTTAAGGTCCTATCCTAACCAGAAATGTATCTTAAAACCTAACTGCACCGACAGTCCCTCACCTTCACCCTAGCACTACATGTACACTGTATACCACTGACAGAAAATCCTATTGTCACTCAAGAAAATGTTGTAGAGCCTCCCCGAGACCCCATCACAGTAGCCTTCACTCTAACTCCTTTATTTAGGGCAGTTCCACTAATTCAGTGTGTCATATTTTCAAAATGTGAATGGGGCCTGTATGGATTACCCAGAACACCATGCCTGCCCTGTACCCGGGCATAAGGTCCTTGCTGCCACCTGTGAATCATGGGCTCATGGCAGACGACAACATGCCAAAGTCTATGATGCAAATACCACTTGAATGTGGGTTGACGCAGATGTCTCATGTCTGTGACACGACCGTCAAAGGTCACAGAGACGAGTTCTGATTTTTAAATCAGTCAAGCTACAATTGTTGAAAAAAGTAGGGTAGAAGTTGCAAAAACTATCGCTATTGTTCAGACTTTACCATCAAAACAAAGGTTCAACTTCAAAAAATGTTTTTGTTGTGTTTTTCTCCTTGATTTTTTCCTGAGCTCCAAATATTTCCATTATTTTCAGCTTGTCTCAACTACCAAACATTTTTTGCCGCACATCATTTTGCTCCTGCTTCCATTCATCATTGTGTTAGGGACTTCTTTCTTTGATGCCTTTGTCACTGATGTTATGGTTCACACATCACAGGTGGATTCATTTTGACTGTTTATTGATCTTTCTACAGTGGTAAAATAATCATAGATAAACAAATCTGAGATGCAGGACGAGCCCATTTATTATTCTGAACACAAAAGACTCATTTTGAATTACGATACAAAAAAATCAATTGAAGAACTTCAGAGTGAGTACACTAGACATGCAATCAAATTTAATGATGTTGTTGTTCATGTTGCAAATCTACCAACCCAGGAATGCCTGTATGTGTAATGGATCAGTTACCAAGTAACTACCATTATCTAGACTAATATTAGGTTGGTAAAAGTTAAACACAGTCTTGTTACTCTTGTACATTAATTACATATCATTACACACATATACATATGTTATACATACACACAATGCAATTGTGAAAACAAGGAAGTGCGGTTGCATGGACCTGGGGCGAGACTTTGCCTTTTATGGATATCCAAGTGTGTCTAATGACTTTTGAATAATCTATTTCCTTCTAATCTGCTGTACTTTAAAAAAAATAGACAATCATTTTTTAGTTTTACTTTGCAGGCCTGTTTTTAGTATTAAGTGTTGGGTAGTCTAGAGAAGGGTTTATTGTTTGTTTGTTTATTTGTTTGAAAATAACTTAAACACACAAACCAACCTGAGATCAAGAAATAATTGTTGACTAAACTGTAGGCATACAACCTGTTTGGCTTTGTCCTTCGAATACAATTATTAAATCTGAAAGACTATTGTAGTACTGACTAATCATGCTTGCGCAAAGAAGGTCAAGTCAAATACATGTACATGTACTCCATGTAACTGAAGGTCGAAAATGATTTTAGTAGATGCAAGATTGAAAAACATACATGTATTGGCCATTACATCTACAATGTCGATTGCCTTGGGAGAGATGAAATCATGCAAAGTGGGTGGAGCTTAATCTAATTTGCATATCCATTGTTTTTTCACACTTTATGCATTGAATCTTCAATTTTGTTTGAAAATTAATCAGGCTTTCTGAAAATTATTTAAATTGCGGGATCATTGCAGTGTAATTAGTGCAAAACAAATACTTTTAAAGCAAATACAATCAGTGTTAAACCGAAAGTGGGAGGATAATTGGTAAGCATTGAATCACAGGCTGTGTGAAACTCAGATGAGGAAGAGGAACTAAAGTCTACATGTACATGGGGTGTACCTTCAATATTACTGCATTACATGCAACCAACAAACAACAGAAATGTACTGGTAGAGCATGGAGTAATCTGATGAGGCCAAACTTGGCCAGACCTAGTCTTCGTAATCAACAATCTACCTATACATTGTATGTACCAGTGGAAAAAAAATATGGGGACGTGGATGAAGGAAAAGGGGGGGGGGCTCTAGTGTAATTGGTCCCGAAGTGGTGAAAAGAGTTCCTGGAAAGATTGTAAAAGAAGTTTGTCAAATACACTATATCTTTGAAAACATAATGTATAATTATGCCTCTGCCCACAACAGAGCCATGAGTTTTTAGTCTTGTACAAGAGTCACAGTCTAATAAACAATTGATGGATGTAAATCAATCAGTATACAACATCAGATGGAGGTACATGTAAATTGTAAAGTAAGCTGAGTTTGGAGTTATTTCTGAGTTATTTGATAAATAATTTTGAAAATACCAGTTTGGGAAATTATAATTTATAAAATATATGTAATGTACATGTTCTAGAAACTGTTAATAATGAATTAACTGAATGGAGGCAGAGGCATATATATTTGAGACACAGTCACATTTATCTTGTTTTTAAGATAATATGCTATTGCTATGTTTCACTATGCTTGTATAAGACCCATCTGTCTATAATAGAGGTACCTTTAAAGGTATTAACAAGTTTTGGTATGGGGTCATGAATTTGGTTCAAATGAACATATTGGAAGCATATGCGATCCTACAATATTCAGTGACCGTTGTCGCAGTTGAAATCGAGTCTAAAGATATGAAATTATAAATAATAAACTTCTTTATGTTGTGTAGCTCCCCCTCAATGTCAAGATATTAATTAAGCTATAAAACAAAATTTCTTGACTTAAATTGACGGATTAGCTATTCCCATTTGGAAATCATATATCTCAACTACATATTCTGAGATTTTCATGGTCACAGCTACAATTGTACAGGCATACATTGTATGGCGCTATTTGAAATTTATCAAAATTTACAGGGAGCACTGGTACATTTTTATATTCAATTTTTCCCGAAAGCAGAAGTGTTTTAGGGGCTGAATTTTCTAGTGCTTTTAAAACATCCACAGGGGCATCCAAATATATCAAAATTGTAAAGAATCACTATCCACCCAATTTTTAAAATTACCCAAAACTTTGTATTACCTTTAATACAAATTGAGGATGAAATCTTTTTTTTCTTTCTCTCCTCTCCATTGTCACAGACTGGCCGTCTAGACATCAATCAAGCCCAGGTCATAGGTCACAAGGCACCGGTCATCGACATTGCATGGTCTCCCTTCGATGACAACATGATCGCCAGCTGTGATGAGAACGGTGTGATCATGATCTGGGAGATCCCGGATGAAGGGGTCACGACCCCAATGGAGGAACCTCTTCTTATGCAGGATCTCCATCAGAAGCGGTGCTCCCTGATCAAGTGGCATCCCTTGGCATCAAACGTAATCCTCAGTTGTGGTGAGTACATTTATCCTGTGTACAGACAACCAGGCACAGACAACCAGGCGGGTGTTTCACAAAGACTAAGATCGACTTTAAGTTGGACTTAACTATGGCAGGCAGTTCATACCACTGTTCGCTCTCACCATTTACTGGCACTGGTCTCTGAAGGGACGTATACATTTTGTAAATTGTGGTCAATCGATCAGTCGATCAGTAATTTTATAAAACTCTGACCTTTCTGCATCGCATCGATTGACAGCAAAAGATATTATTAGCTCTTAGCCAAGGTGGTGCTAGATTGAAAGTCTCATGGCTTTGCTATATTTCGTCTTCAGTCCCGAATGTTCAAATTTGTGTTATTTGGCCAGTTACATGTAACCGTGAAATGAAAAATGTTANGTTCAAATTTGTGTTATTTTGTCCTGTTACATGTGACCATGAAATAAAAAATGTTAACAATCCTCATGCTGGCTATCTGTCAGTTAAACATTACAACGCAGCACTTAGAATGTTGGCACATGTAAATGGCGACTGGCTACAGTGCTCCTCAAGAGACCAAAGTGGTGACTGTATTTGCTGAAATTAGATTGAACCCCATGACCAGTGTAATAAAACCTTTAATATCAAGCTCTTATCACCATACTGGCTAGTATTGCAATTCAAAACAGTTACATGTACAGTCAAACCTGTATAGACTGACCATCTGTACAGAAAGACCATTTGTTTTTTTACCCTGTGAAGTGTGAATATTGTTTCTCAATCAAGGGTGTATCATTTCAAAGCAACTTGTACAGTATGCAAACCACATACCTATAGGGACAGTGTTTCTTGTGTCTATGCTTTATATGCATCTCGTGGTGTATCACTATTATAGATATTGACTGCTTTGAGAGGCCTGGCTGGTTTTATATGCTCAAGGGAACTTGCACATCCTGCCATTACCCTGATGCGCGCCTGGGTGGGTGGCGGGCCGAGGGGTCATGGCAGGATCTGAGCGAGTTCCCAAGAGCATAAATAACCAGCCAGACCTCAAATATTAAAGCAGTCGATATCCCTTTTATATGCCAAATTCAAAGAAAAATCTACCAAGAATTCTTAGCTTATTCTTTTATCGAGTAAAGATTGGTTAAAACATCTCGGAAAATCGTGAGAAGCTGGCTGTTTATCACCAATGACAAATGGCTGAAATTTTTGATCAGTTGGGAATCGCAGACAAAGAACACTGTATGGCGTCCACGCTTGCTCAAAGAACACGTTAACCAATGGGTATCGCAGCAAGATTTTATTATTTTCCCAGTAACAGGAATTATGCTGGGATTTTACTCTTCGACTATTGATCAGTTTTGGCATTTTTCGTTTCTTTACGGGAATGGCTAAAATCATGACTGCAATTTCGACCAATCAGATGGCAGGATTTCTTAAGTAAGGTATAAAATAGACTTTATTACACTAATAAAAAACCTGCACCTGCTCTCTCCTTTCCCCCGACTTCAGGTGTGGACTTGAAGATAGTAGTATGGAACATGGACGAGGGTTCGGCTGAGGTGGTGATAGATTGTCCAGATATTGTACAGGACATGTGTTGGAGCCCTGATGGAAAAACCTTTGCTACGGGCAGCAAGGACAAGAAGATTCGAGTCTATGAAGGAAGAACTGGCAAGTTAGTAAAGGTAATTATAGCCATGCAGGACTGTCACGGTCAACTGCCCCAAACAACAAAAACATAAACAAGGAAAATGCCACCATGAAAGACAGCCCATTTTATATGTAAATAAATGGTAAGTGGGTGTGCCATCATAACAATATTGCTTTTGGACCACCCTGGCCTACCTCTGTATAAAGGACACCTGTCTAGAATAGTCACTTAAAGATAAACTTTAGTACTGGTAATGCGATTGCATTGTGAAAGAAAAGGTGTGGAAAGGATCAGAAACAGTTGATCATGTAGCATGTAAGTATTGGTTTGCACTGCAAGGTTCTGGAGTCATCAAAATCATAATAAATTTGACCGAGTCTTGGTAAAGTAACAAGCACTGTACACAGAAAGCTATATATGGGACAACACACATGGTGTCGGGGTTGGTACTACCTTGATTTCCTTGTCTTTCTATGCTCATTACTCAGCCAGTATACATTTTCTTCCAAAATTGTTTGGCACATGTTATTTATTTGTAATCTTGAACATTCAGTGTAAGTTTCGTTTGATTCTGTGAGAATTCATTTTCTTTTTTTTACCAGAACTCAAGTTTATCTTTAATATGCTGTCCCTCTCCAGGCAAATAGATGGGTGTTGTAGATAGACCACTTGCATACAGTAGACATTTTATCTGGCCCTTTAATAGGTGGCCCAGAAAGGTTTGACTGTTTTATATTCATTTATTTATTTATCTATTCATGGTATGATACAAATCGTGGTAAGCAGCAGATTGCTGAATTGCTCACATTTTACAAGCAAATTTAGTAGATAGAACACAATATCACAAACGATAAAATTATTAAAAAAACACCATGATCAATAAGAACTCTGACTCTTCAACTTCTTTTAAAAGCAACCTTAAATTCCATTTGTTTAATTCTGCGTTTTGAAGACAGACATTCATCCATTCTTTCATTTTTTGCATTTTCTAATGTAAATGTACACGATTCTTTGTCATGATCTAATGTGTTCTTTAATATTTTGAAGTGATAATGGCGCTATATAAATCTCATGTATTATTATCATTATTATTATTAAATGATAATCAGGGTACATACATGTAGACCATCGTAGTTAAAATAATTAAAGAAATATAAAAAAATTGAAGAAACGCAATAATTCATGAAACATAATTCCATGATAGAAGTAACTACATTGTACATTTAAGATCAGTCATTATGGTAATGTCAGTATTGTTAATTTACTTTATTGAAGGTTACAGAAGTTGGCCCAAATCAAGAAAAAAAAAGATCAGTTCACAAAACCAATCAAAAAAAATGTCCTCTTTAAGCTACAACTAAGAGTAAGAGGCCTAATAGTATTTGACTATGAACAGTGAATGCACTTTATGTAATATAACCTCAGAATATGTATAACAATGTAATCTCCTTACAGGTTTTGACTGTATTACTTTATAAAAAAAGAAGACTTGACTGTATAATTTATCTTTATTTCTTATGTGTCAGGAATTACCGGGTCACGCATCTCCACGTGAAATGCGCATTGCGATGTTGAAGGACAACAAACTACTATCAACGGGCTTCACCAAGGAAAGCAGGAGAGAATACAGGCTCTGGGATCTTGTAAGTGCTCAAATTTTAAAGACATAGAAAATGTTGTTGAAAAGGAAAAATCCATCTCGTCGTATGGACCATAGACTTGCTTACCAATACATTTCAATTTTGATATGCATGTTTCTCTACTGAACCCCTAGTCATTAACTATCTAACTATATGCTATGCATACATTAGCTGTTGCTATGTCTGGCAAGCCTTTGGAAAGCTTCTGTGGTGTCAAGAGAAACGGCTGTTCAAGAAGTAAACCGGTCTGTTCAGAGATATTGTGTTCTAATTAGTATTACACTACAGTTTTTGGATGCGCTCATACATGTACAATTATGTATTTCTGCATTAGTTATCGGTTTATATTATTTTAGCTTATTTTTGTTTTGTAATTTTTTTAATATGAGCTGAGTAGGGCTATTACATGAGTTCTATGTAGGAGCAGTCAGCTCTAAATGTTCTATTCCAGAATCTGTGTCATTGGTGTATATGTTTTGTGTACAATGTAAATTCCACTTCTTTCTAATCAAAACACACCTTTGATATATACATGTATGGAGCAAAAAGTAATTGCAGGTGATAGAATTAAAGGGCGCCAATCACCAAAACATCTTTTGATCATGATGTAAGGTGTCCCATGTCACTGTTCTCTATTCAATATATGAAGAGTTTAATTACAAAAAGAGCTAAATCCATTTTTTTGTAACTTCAGAGAAAAAAGAAATTGTTTACCAGATTTTGTAAAGCATCTATGGAAAAGTGATATTAGAAGGTGCATTTTTTCATAATTGCTCCCAAAATTTAGGTAAATAAATTTGTTGAAAGACAGGTACTAAAGTGAACAATGTTCTGATATCAATAACTCAATTTTCATCAAAAGTGGATTTAGCTCCTATTAGAATTAAGCTCTTCATATGAGCTTCAAATATTACTTCTAAAAGGAGATATTGCAGTTTCAACACACTCCCAGTAAAACATAAAAACGACTTGTTCAGCAGACAAGTCGATGATGCATGCGAAGGTGCTCGCATAGCATAGGGTGCGCATGGAATTCAAGTCGAACTTGGGTTCTGTGCGTTGGGTTTTTATGTTAACCTCGTTCATACTCCTTCACCCTTAACCCATAGAATGCCAGGTAGAGTCGTGTTAAGCTGAGCGGTATTTAGAAGATTCTTAGTTGATCAAGTTCTTTTTCTTCCTATCCATTTTAGAATGACACCAGTGACAGCTTATATGAAGACTCGTTAGACCAAACCAACGCTCCCCTGAATATCTTATATGACCCTGACATCGGCATCGTCTATCTCGTTGGAAAGGTGAGTACCAGGGGGGTGTTTCACAAAGATCCTAAGTAGAACTTAACTCTCAGTTGGACTTAAAAATTATGGAGAGCCATTTGTAGCCTTAGGGTGAAAAATATTCAAAAGCAGAAATGCAAGTAATTTAGACTTCATAAATTCCACATCAAGACCATGAAATCTCCCTGACAACAGAAAATATGAATGATTTGAATCAACAATTTATGCCTTTTAAAATAATTTTTACAAAATATTTTCAAAGATGCTAATGGCTTTCCATAATTTTTAAGTCCAACTTGAAGATAAGTTCAACTTAGAATCTTTGTGAAACACCCCAGGTCCTTTACTTTGTACTCCATATTAGTGTGGAGCCCATTCAGTCTGGAGCCTGTATAGTTTAGAAGGCAGTCAGGAGACAGTCAGGAGGGAGCCCATGAAGTTTAGAAATAGTAGCCATAGATCTTTAGCTGTGGCTACTGGCAGCTCAGTGGTACCAAAGTCTGGTATACTGGCACTAGAAAAGAGGTTGTGCTTTACAGACCTACCTAGATCTAATGGTAACCAGATTGTCACCAGATTGTTATAGAAATTAATAAACTAAACTCGTACACAATTTAGTATTTATGTAACGCTTGGTAAATAAATACAACTAACATTGCACCTAATTGTATCTACCCTGAATATGCATATTCATAGAGCACAAGTGCTGGACGGTACATGTTTCAAGCCAGTGCTGCATAGTGAAAGTGGCCTGACTTTTCAATACATGACAAGATATATAGGACATTACAGGGTTTCATAGATCCCTGGTGTTATGAACATGGATGGAGACATATCTAGCAAGGGCAACTAGCTATATGTATGGGCAGAGCCTGTGTACGCCGCATCTGGTACCACCAACACCCCTTCCAGACTTAACCAGACTCAAACTAGGGTTTAACTAAACTCGCCTATCAGAATACCAAAGGAGACTCAAACCACACTTAGACCCAGGGTGAGGTTTAAGTGTAGTTTAATTAATCCAGGAATTACTTTAGTCAAGAATAAATTTCAACCAGGCTTTCAGAATACCAGCCATGAAGTAAAAAAAAACACCCAATCAGAAATTACTCTTTCTGAATCTGCACACCTACTCAGTTTGAAAGCCAATGACAGCATTATCTGGACCCCTTTTAGTCTGAAGTTACATGCAGCTTGGGACACATTCACTCTGGATCCATCTGTCTGTCTGGTGCCACAAGGGTGTTGACTCATATCACATATTATTGCGGACAGCTCATACCTTTCACACGATGTAGCCTTTGCACGATACCTCAGGCCTGATTAAAATCTGATTTAAATCGGTTTCCCATTTAAAAAAAATATTTTTTCCTGATTTTTTCCTGATTTTTTTCTTCTTCATCCCGATTAAAAAAAAAAATCCAGATTTTTTTTTTCTTCTACTTTTTACCAGATTTTTTTTCTTCCTTATTTTATCCTGATTTTCCCCTTATTTTCTCTAATATTCCCTATTTTGTCCCCAATTTTTTCCCAATTTTCTTACTCGAAAGGGAGGAATATTGTTAGATGCCATTTTTTCCCCGCTAATCCTTTTCTTGTTTTTTACTCAAGGGGGGCATGGTTGAGAGAAAAACAAAAAAACTTTTTAGTGCTCACTATCACCCCTGAATACCTTTCATTTACCGGCTAAGCAAATTTCCTTGTGCTATTATCTGTTCATCTAGGGGGACTGTGTCATCAGGTACTACGAAGTGAACGATGAGGAACCCTACTTTCACTACCTCAGCACATACCAGTCCTCCAGTCCCCAGAGAGGGATGGGATTCATGCCCAAGAGAGGATGCAATGTAAATGCCTGTGAGATTGCTAGGTTGTACAAGGTGACCCTGTCTAGAGGTGGCTCTATTGGAGCCGTCGAACCCCTCTCCATGATCATCCCCAGGAAGGTAAGCATTGGACCGTTTCACCACACATGGGGGGGGGGGGGTTTCACAAAGATCCTAAGTTGAACTTATCTCAAAGTTAGACCTAACAATTATAGAAAGCTGTTAGCATTGATGAAAAATATTTTGTAAAAGATATTTTACGAGGCATAAAATGTTGATTAAAATCATTCATATTTCTACTATCAAGGAGATTTCCTGTTCTTAATGTAGAATTTATTTTTAAAAGTCCAAAATACTTGAATTTTTGCTTTTGAATATATTTAATTGTAAGGCTACGAATGGCTCTCCATAATACTAAAGTCCACCTTAGAGTTAAGATCAACTTGTGATCTTTGTGAAACACCCCCCTGCTCTGCAGACAAGCACTCTGCTCTCCCCTGTACTAAACCAGGGCATCGTCTCAAGAAGAAGTCCTGTGCAATTTCACCTACCTCCCATTGAAACATGTGTATTGTAACTCGATAGGAAGAAATTCCTTGAATGCTTTAGCGCCTTATTATGGAGGCTCAGCTACAGCCCAGGTAATAATATGATTCTTTGTACCAAGCGCAGTAGAGTATATTCATATAGGAGGTACGCTATATAAATGACCTATTACTTTTATTATTGTAATTAACACACATTTTAATGGGATGTCTGTGAACTTGTTCTTATGATGGTTCTGTGAAATACTACCCACATTCATATCTTCAACCATGGACCAATGACTATACCTAACCCTAACCCTAACCTGATTCTAAATTCCAGTTGCAATTCTAATCCTAGACCTATATTTTTTGACATATATAACGTAGAGTAAATGTTGAAGGAGCTAATGTCTGGAGACCCATTGGAGGAAGGTCCTGATTGGTTAGAATGCAGCCAAAATAAAATCCACCACGTTGCCATTTTTAAACATGAAAATGGTAATGGTAAATTGGAAGATTTATTGTTGTTTTTCATGCATCCGCATAATCTATCGCAACAAAAATGAAAACTATTTTTTTAGTGATTTTTATCTTTCTCCTCATGCATTATACTTGATTGTTAACATTCTACATCAGAAAGCAACGCAAAAATGTCAGTGCAATGTAAGACTGTACACTCATATGATAAATATGACAAACATGCTACATTTCTACAACTGTTGATATATTAGATATAATAAGACGGGATCTTGAATCTAGCCAAATGACACCAAGTGACTGTGCATCAATTTTTATCTACAATGCCTATTAAACATTCAAAAGCGTTCTCATCAAAAAGTGAAAATGCCCAGCTAAAATTGTTACTTAACCTGCATGCAGTACATACATGTATTCCCCAAATGCACTCACAGACATAAATTATTCATAGATCATTTGTATTTGTCTTTGTTGATGACAGAGTGAGCTGTACCAGTCTGACATCTTCCCTGACACGATAGCCAATGAACCTGCCGTCTCGGCCTCAGACTGGTTCGCAGGTACAGATGGCAAACCCAAGTACATGAGCATGCAGCAGTTCTTTGTAGAAAAGGGCGCGACCACTGGCAAGGGAGGCCTCAAGAAGGGCGGACTCAAAAAGACAACGACGGCTGCGGCGCCAGCGGCTAGTGCTCCAGCAGCCAGTACTCCAGCTGCAGCTCCTGTGAGCTCTGCGAGAGCACCTGTATCCAAGTTTACGCCTTCCAATCATTCTAATGTAAGTCTGTCATGAAGAACATATATCACTCTGTTATAAACTTGTGTAGATATTAATCAAAATCTTAATATAATGACAAGTCCATCGTATTATGTAATTTTGTGCCCATATTGTTTTCAAGTATTATGGTGTATATAAATGTACATAAATTGACACCTAAAGCCATAGAAGCACTACCACAAAATCCCCTCTAGTACCATCTCAGGTCAGCTGTAGCAGTATGGTCCCATAACTTGCTGCTTCTGTAGCTGCATTGTTGGTTCTTGCATCGAGTCTCCTGTCTGCAAAGTGGAAATTAGATGAGGCCATGCACTGTTAGCAGGTTGACCCTGAGATGGCATGGTGCAATAAATGGTACACCAGGGCAGAAATGTCATGAGTTTGTTATTGCTGAAAAAAGTATGAGTATAATGTATATTTGGTCTGATGTAGGCTCTAGTAGAGGTTGCAAATTAATACAACTTTCAGATATACTTGAGTCTTAGATGTGCTTCGTAATGTATCAGACAAAAAGGCTCGGACTTGCCCTTTACTCATTTCTGTTCAATGCCTGTTTTGTTTTTTGCTTTTGCTCCTGCTTTTCTTTATTTTCATTATAACTCTGTTATAGTAACTAGATGGCTTAGTGGTAGATCAGTGGTCTCATAATCGGGCCTTGTATAAGTGAGGATCTTGACAATACGTGATTCTACCAAGCAAGGGGGGGGGGCGCTCCAGAAAAAATACTAAGGATTGTTGCCCCTATCCCCCTTGAAGGGTCGAGACAAAGGTGACAGATATGTCAGTGTATACTTTAAACTTGTGCAAGTCCATTGGTTCACTCAAGCAATTCCTCTTGGATGTCGCATGAGCAGCTAGACTACTTCTCACATTGAACTACAAGGGTAAACAATTTCATGCTGGGTACCTCTTGTGCGTAAGTCCTACTTTTACCAAACAATTAAAAGCTAAATCCTACTTCTTTTGTAATGAGTACTGAAGGATAGTAACCAAGGGGTGCAGGAAGGGGGAGGGGCTAGGGGCTATACTCAAAGAAATGGTTTTTAACATTATCCAGTAGCAAAGGATTGTTGTTCTCTCATTCAATGTTTATTCTATGATTGTGAGAGCTCTGTATTTAGAGAAGTGAATATAATGTTATTGCGTCATGACTAATGTGCCTAACTCTGTTTTATTTATTCCAATACAAGACCGTACATAGCATTATAATGCCCTTTCATTATATGGCCTTTACCCTTGTTTGTTCAAGTCAAGATATGTAATAGTGGTATCAATTTTCATCAGGAGACTACTTTTTCTCCATCTAGGTATAGAGATCTACACGAAAGGTTGAAATAATATTGATAACACCATGACAGATGTATTATTTCAATCCTTTGCAAAGTCATGAATATTCAGTTCTAAAGTTAATGCTACACGCATAATGCCTTGTGCCTTGATTCTTGTCGTAAAGACGGAAGAAGATGGAGAAGAGCAAGTTCCTGCAGCCGAGCCTGAGCCAAAGGCTCCAGAAACCAAGCCTGAACCCAAAGCGGAACCCAAAGTGGAACCTAAAGCGGAACCTAAAGAGGAGCCCAAGGTGGAGAAGAAGCCAGATTCTAAGCCGCCTTCCACAGTATGTGAACCCTAGCCAGCATGAATAGCATGTCCACTCTCTTTGTCACTGTAGAACATGTCCTAGTCCTATCTATACCTTCCTCAAGATAACTCCACAAGAACCCTCCAGTATGCTTGGCACAATACTATGAAGTGCATTGATATCCCCCGGTATCACGTACGTTCGTGTAATTTGCATTGTAGCTACCTCTTATTGTGCAAGGTGGATGAAGAGTCTTGTATCTAGCTTAGCTTTTGTAGCACGTCATGGGAGGCTTGGACCCCTCACCTTGTATGTAATGCAGCCTAGCTTCGTAACATTCCATCTGGGAACACCCAGTAGACTGACAGTCAGTCCATGAGGCCAACAGCCCATGACACAGACAATGTTGGTCTTATAAACCTTCAATAAAGTTGTCCCTCTCATGGGCTGTAGGACTAGTGAGCCTTCTGTCTTATGGGCTGTTTGTCTCATGGACTGTCAAATTTGTGGGCTGGCTGTAGCCCATTGCATGTCACATAAAGTTTGGAAGTGGTTGTAGTCTGTACCCCTATGTATGTGTTCCTCACACTATTATCTGTAATTCTTTGTTATATGTTCTGAACCACCATCTACATGTAGATGGTCAGATGGTCAGTTGTCCATTAAAGATGGCCACACCAATATTGTTTTTGTGCTAGATTAATGTTTTCACTATCAAATTTGCCACAATTATATATTTTTTTACAAAATGAAAGTATTTGGATAGATCTTGAACTGGAATTGAATTGAAAAGTGGCAAATTTCAAGTTAGCAAGTAGGAGCAATTATTTTTAAAAGGTCAATGTTTTGCCAATTTAGCACTTCTAACATTGTTCAGGAACTTTGCCTCACCTGCTCATGAATGAGGCGTATATTTGAAAGATGAATCTAAAAATATCAAAAAGTAATCAAATGATAGCTATTTTTACCTTCAGTGAGTTAGAATTCTAGGAGATTTTACTGTTATTGCACTTTAGGTAAAAGTACTTAATAGAAATTTAATGTTATTTAAAGGAAAGTTTCTAGTGATGGGGTCAGAGAGATCATTAATGTCTTGGGGGAGGGGGGGTCCATCTATGTAGCAAGACTGACATCCTTGAATCCAAGTAGTTGTCTCTATCTTAGTCTTTGTTGAAGGTTTATTTTGACAAGCAGAAGGAGGTTAAATTCAGGGTTGTTGTATCTTAGTCATCACGAACTAACTTGTTTGCTGTGGGTGAAGTCCTGTAGATCATAGTCTAGATCATAGCATGGTGTATTATGTCATTTATAGAGTTATACATAATATTTACTTATATAAGGAGATTTAGCAGCAACAGAAATATAGAAGAGGAGAAAAACTTGTATATATAAAAATTTTAACTCATAATGTAAGAACTGTTGTACATACATGTATATTCTCCTTGATTACTACCACATCTACTGTCATCACTTCCACTATTATCACCATAATCACTATTAACAACATTACTACCACTTCTACAACCATTATCAATATCAATATTGTACATATATTCTTCTTGATTACTACCACATCTACTGTCATCACTTCCACTATTACCACCATAATCACTATTAACAACATTACTACCACTTCTACAACCATTATCAATATCAATATTACCACCATCATCACCGTAAGCTACCACTTTCAACATTATCACCCCCACCATCACCTCCACCTCCACCACCACTGCCACTGCCACCACTATCATCACCTCCACCGTCACTTCCGCCATCACCACCACGGACACCACCACCTTCAACACCTCCACCATCACAACCATTACTACCAACACTGCCATCATATCAGTCTTCATTTAAAGATATCATTAGTCCTAAATATGTTAATAACAGTAAAATGCATGGTATTGCTATCATTATGATCATGCTTTTATCCCCCCATTACAATTCTGAAACAGTAGAGTAGCAGTTTTTCTCTCAGTAATGGCACAGCATTTCGAATGTAACATGCGCATTTCCTTTGTTTATAAGTTAGAGCAGTTAGCCATATTGATGGGAGGTAAATATAAACAATTTGATTTGTCTGTTTGGGGCCAAAAGGGTGTTCTCGTTAACCTAGAATTAACACCCTTCTGGCTCCAAACATACAAATTCATGTTGTTCACATGCTTGTGGTTCATATCTAGAGTTAGTAAATAAATGAACACATGAATGAGGGAGACAAAGGTATTTAGTTGTGACATTCACATATCCTAAATGTTTCCTCTTGAATTGAGTTAAGCATGATGTGCAGATTTGTATTAAATGAGAGTTGAAGTTACAGAATAGTTGTACATCAAATCATATTATGAATCTATGTTTAGGTTTGCACCTTAATCATATCCATTTATAGGGAAAGATCATGACAAGCTTTATAAGCAATAATTCTTGATATTGAACATTCTGTAGGTTAAAGAGTCAAGACAACTTATATGTGGTGTAACCATCCTTTCTTTATTCCAACTCCAATGTGTTATAATACTTGAATCAAGTCCTGTTGTCATATACAGAGAGCAATTGCTTATTTTTTGTTAAATGTGAAGTCTCCTTTTTGTATCCCACACCCTTATTTTTTCTCTGTCTAAAAGTTGCTCTTTGTATTAAGATATATTGTTGCCTTCCCTTTTCCAAAAAAAAAACAGCCCCCAGCCACCACCCCCTCAGAACCCCCTGCACCTAAGGCCCCCGCTCCCAAAGCCCAGAGCAAGAAGCCATCAGAACCAGCAGCAAAGAAAAAGAATGCCATGCCCAACGAATCAACCACACCCAAAGGAGGGAAGACTCAGGCTCCACCGGTGTTGGATGGCAAGATGTCAGTCTCAGATATCCTTCTCGATGTGCGCAACCTGAGAAACACTGTCAGCAAGCACGAAGCCAGTATCATGGCACTGGAGGACCTTCAATTAGTAATCGTCTCTTTTTTCCTTTCTTGGATTGGTTGTTTGTTTATTCCAGCGTTCGTTTGTGTGTTTGTTGTTTGTCCTTTCTGCCTGTTGGTTTCACAGAAAGGTTATAAAATAATAACCTAAAGTTATTGATATTGAAAGCATCATTTTTGGTTCTCCCATTATCGATTATATCGATCATGTTTTGTAAGGTTTCTGGATATAACACAGAGACTCTTTTTACACTAATATGAAAGCTTGTTAAGTAAATGTATATTTCTTCAGTCCCTTGACAAATTTTCTGGACAGAAACTCAAAATTCTGAAATTACAGGCCTCAGAAACCTGACTAACCAACAGATAAATAAAAAAAAAAATTTTAAATTCTTCATATCAAAATCTTTCTTTAGTAAAGTTTATCTTATTTTCTAGCATGCTTCAATTATCATCCAGAGTTTCTCCAGTTTGTAGATCAGAACTTCAGCGTTTTTATGTCCAGCAAAGCATTTTGAATGATTGTATCCACTCGCTGTGTGTGACTAATCACAAAAGATTTTATCCTGTACTAACAAAGTAGGTTTTGCATGCCAAGATGAAACTGTTTTCTGAAGGTTTTGAAGATTTTCTACGATTGATATGAAAATGGGTTGTCATTTTTTCTTTCTTTTCATAATGACTTTGAAAATACATGTTTTTTTTGTTGTTTTTTTTTGTTCATTTTAAAAAAATAAAGATTACAATAACAACTGACCTCATGATACATTTTTACAGGACCATAATACAAACATGTGGCCACAAAAATAGTGGTTCAGAATGAAGCAACATATTTGCCTCAAATTGCCCTGGATTTTGGACAGTAGATATATGATAAAATATTGGAAAAGGGAGACATTGCTTCACCTAGTTGTGCATTTATATGATCTTGTTACTTTACAGCATTATAAGTTATCTTTGCAGATTTTATTTAGTTTGACCTAAATAACAAGTGACATCTTCACTCATTTGTCTTCTTTTACAGATTATCAACTTGGTGTAAATGTATTTTCCACGACTAACAAATATTTGTTCTTTATCTTATTGTTGTTGTTCTTCTTGTTATTACTTTTATATATTACACATTAGAGTCATTAGAGATGTTCAGAACTTTTTCCTCAATGAATCTTCTTTATATACCAATCAATCTACTGTTCTAAATAATGAGAAAAGATAAATCAATTTCACCTCATGAATAAAATGTCTTCTGTTAGGCACACTTACACGAGATAAAGACTTGGCACTCCATAGACGAGGAGATTAACTCACCAAGTTTTGTCTAGGATTTAAGCTGATTAAAGTTTTCCTGTTTTTTTTTTTTTGTGTGTGTGGATAAAACAAGCATGTCATCACAACTAACCAGAATAGTTACTACCTTTGCATACAGATATTCTCTCACAGTGTTATCCTTCATACACGCCTGAATATATACATGTAAACATGACTAACCAGTTGTGCATATCTTCTGCATTTTAGATCTAATCATCAATGCAATGTTATTAACAATATCCTCCTTTCATAACATGTACTATTCTCTTTGTCACCGTCCGTAGCAGAGCATAAGCACTTGCGGTTTAAACAAAGTTTTTAACATGCATTTTAATGTATCTGAAAATGTATTCTGTAATGCCTGGCTAAGTGACTATATGGTTATGGAAAAAGTATAGCTTGTATACAATCTATACTTGTTCCATAACCATATAAATTACTGTATTGTTATGACATCACAGGTGAGATTTTAATCATCAGCAAGATTTTATTTTGAAAAAGAAAGTTGATAACCCAGTAACAGATTGTCTGGCTATTTGTTTTAATATTTGAAATGCAGCTGAGGTTGGTGCTGATTTAATATGAAAAGTTCCTTTTATTTCATTATTCTTAAATAATAAATCAGTTAACCACATACAATATACTTGTGGAGTGATATTGGAGAGAAATAACTTGAAATTATCAATCTATAACAAGACAAAGGAAACCAGCCCACTGTTTAGATGTTGCAAAAGCATGTCTTTTGGCATGGAAGATAACATTTCTAAAACATATCCTGACTCTAATGTATGAGTACCCTTACCTTTCCAAGCTTGATATTTAACATTTAATAAACAAATATGAATTGTGTATGTGTGTGCGTACGATATGCATTTTTTTCATAGTAAACCAAACATTTTATTTTTGTGTGGCGTGTACCTTTATTTCATAGATCAGTTGTGACTTCACAGTGAACAGAGACATGTGAATTTAATTATGTCTTTGGTTTTTTTTCCCCTGGATCCCTTCTCCTCTATATTCCTATCTTTTGATATCCCTTCTCTTTCTTTCTTTCTCTCTCTCTCTCTCTCTCCTCTCTCTTTTCTCTCTTCTTCTCTCTCTCTCTCCTCTCTCTTTTCTCTCTTCTCTCTCTCTCTCTCCTCTCTCTCTCTCTCTCTGTTACGCTTCCAATATCTGACCTACAGAACCAAAGCAAGGAGGTCCAGGATCTAGTCGCTGAGATCACCAAACTGAAGGCCACTGTTGCGGAACAAGAGAAGCGCATCACCGCCCTGGAAGCACAATAGAACAACGGAAAGAAAGATTTCAACCAATAGATACCAAGATAAATTTACCAGATGGTTATCTGGAACATCTAGAAGACATATTATCTAATAGGAGCCAGTTTATTAAGATATTCATTACTCTTTAACGAAAAACAAATCTCTGTGTAAGTGAATACGATGTATATATATATATATATACTTTGCAAACCAAATGTGTGGAAATTTATAAGAGAGTGGTGGCGTAGCTTTCAAGAAAAACCTTAACTGGCGCCATGCATATTGCCCATTTTGAGAAGTGATACCAGTCTAGGATACATGGAGTAATTTATTGCTTAACTTTGCCTACAACATGTACAGTGTGCTTAGGCAACAAAATGTTTTGTCTTATTTATCCAACAGTTTTTTCCCCACAATTTTTGTACTATCTGTGTCGTACCACTACTACACTTTCCATGAGATTACATGTATGTATAATGAATTTAGGTTCAGCTTTTGATATTGTAAAAAAGGCTAATCTATCCAAGAGACTTTGTAATTATAGTGTGTGCTTGAATATTCTAAGTAGCTTTACATTGAATACACTCTTAATATGGCCTGTTGTCTCTCAATTTTGACTGTATGTAGTGCCTTAGTCCCGTGTATGGTAAATTCATGAATGGTAAGCGCTTCCTTTTGTAAACTTTCAAACAAGCACTGATGTGATTCAAAGACCAGTCACTCCTGCATCGTGAAATCATCAAGAATTTTATGACAGAGTACTAAGTTGCACCTTGTTTGATATGAGCATAAGCATGTATTTATTGGTAAATTTTAACATCGAAAGACTACACTGTGTGTATAGGGAAAATGCCATTCCAGGTCAACAAAACTAACCATATTTGTGCTAATATACCGATAAGGTTTAGATAAGGTGTAATAGGTCAGCATAGGCATGCTGCTAAAATTACAAATCTCATATGAAAACAGGAAATATTTGTATTTTACGTACTACCTGTACTTCAATTTTTGGATACATTTTAAGAGAACAGGACGAGAAGGATTGAAGTTTTGAATGTGCTTTAAAGATAGGATGAGGTGTCGTCAAAACACAGTTCTATAACAATTAATATTACCAAAGAGAATTGCTGAGAATAAAGTGTAACTTATGTGTTAGTGTAGATCCCAGTAGCAAGAGCATGTTCCCTTTTTTGACGAAAGTTTTATTTCAGTAGATATGCACGGTAGGCTTTTAGGTTGGAAACAGTTTTATTGCGGATTATCAATTAGCTAGCATATTCCAAAATCGTCCATTTTACAACATGTTGTTGTAGACATACAAGCGAATGGAATCTTAGTTCATTAGTTCCATGTGCAGGGAAGTTTTCCATCGTAGTAAACAGAAATTTGCAATTTTAGTCTATTTTTTGTGTGCCTATCTCCAAAAGATGTAAGGTAGACTTTAATGAAATGTGTGTTTTTAGTCAATTATCTTCACTGATCTTAGATAAACTTGGTAAGGTTAGAAGGAAAAATATTTGTCACAGTCTTTGTATTTGCACCACCCGACAAAAGCAGCGCTCATGTACATCAGTCACACAGTCAAACCGATTCCACACCGACTTCAACCGATCAATATCTGGCCATTGGAGATGTGTATCATTTTGCTCGGTCTGTTGTCTGGTCTGTTTTCGGTCTGGTGTCGGTCTCATTTGTGTGGCTTTGGTATAAGGACCTGCCCAGCACCAGACACTTTTTCTTGCTTTTTTAATATTTCCATGACAACTCTTGAGCTTCCATCATTTCCAGCTGTAATCATTTCTGTTTCTTTTCTGTCAACATCTGAAGTAGTATTTCTTAGCTGAATTTTGTAGCTCAGCGGTGTATTAAACATGACTTTCAAAAACCTGGACTGTGGACAGCGTAGTAGTGTGATGCGGTCAAATCTTGTTTTAATCAACTCTTAGGGAACGTTAACCCATACCAGCTCAGATTTTTCTGGCTAATGGTAAATGGATCAGCTTTTCCACCAA
Source organism: Hemicentrotus pulcherrimus (assembly GCA_003118195.1). Taxonomy (NCBI): domain Eukaryota; kingdom Metazoa; phylum Echinodermata; class Echinoidea; order Camarodonta; family Strongylocentrotidae; genus Hemicentrotus; species Hemicentrotus pulcherrimus. The sequence continues at coordinate 23,746 of BEXV01001508.1, forward strand.
TTATCTATATTTTAACATCTTTGATAATGAAATGAAGTGGTTTGAACTAAAAATTACAAAAACAACCAACAAGAAATTGCAAATTTAGAGACTTCAGTGGAAATTCTGGTATCGTCTATTTTGGTATATCTGAATAGGAGCTATACATATGCATTTGCACTTTTTTTTTAAACGAGTCATTTCAGGACAAAGGCAATAATGTAACTAATGAAGTTAATGGATGAAAGAGTGTTTTTTTTTTTTTGCTAGGTGAATTACAAGCTCACGTTTGTATTGTTGTCATATGATGATTTCTTGTAGACTTTAAATGATGGCATGACTTTAGTAGGCTTATGTATCTAATTATGTGTAGTGTGTATAGGAAACTTCTATTTTATTCAGTATTGGCTCAAAAGCCTGGTTTATATAGAAAAAGCAATTAAAATTGTGAGAATTAGAAGAACTGTGATTATTAAAGCTCGGTCTCTTTACCAAATATGTTTATTTTCTCGTAGAGAAACATGATGTTTTTTTGTATCAATCAAGCATTATTACTGCTAAACATGTACATGTAGTTTACTTTTATCATACGGTATGGGATAACTTTATTGCCATTTGGTCCAACAACAACTAGTCTGGTATCCAGCCCTTATAATTCTATTTTGACCATACCCAGTTCGTCTACTCAAAGTACTCATCCAGCAGGTCTATGGATGTTTACCATCCACCTAGACATGCAGTCAGACTATATCTCTGTCCAATATATCCATTTAGTCAAAATTGGAATCATCTTTCCTAATATTCGGGTTCTACAAAAAAAGGCCTGATCTTTTTTTTTAAAGACCAAATGTATAGTGGCCCAAACAGACGTAAAATGAACAGAAAAGTAGACAACTTGAAAAGAAAGAAAGAAATGGATGTAATGATGAGGAGACGCACAGGATGTGGGATATATACAATTTCTCAAATGGAATGTTTAATGCAATGGTATTGGACAAAATGGCAGTTAACAGTGGGATTTAACCCAAAAGGGTACTCTATTAAAAAATTGAGAGTGAAAATTAATGATTGGGTACTGGACAATAAACTATTTGATTTACAGGACCTGTGACTTTTAATTTTGTGTATGTTATGTTTTAATGAAGCATCTTTATAAGTCTTTAAAAGTTGTGATCATTATCAAGATTCGTTCACATATGTTTCGGTAAACTGCTGCAGTGTTTTTGTGACCTTTTTGTGAATGGCAAGCAGGGATGAAAGAAGTAGCTGCACACAACAATGGTTCTATGCAAACTCGCTTCTCTTTGCGTTAAGCACAACAGTTAACAGTGGCATATGTAAACAAGTCTTTATGATAAGTACAAGCTGTAATTATAATTAACTACATTTTACTATTCTTAATTATGATTGAAGATTGATTAAAGAAATACAAATAATGAAAAGACTGTTGCAATACAATATCTAAAACCCCATCCCCATAGGTAACAGCAAACAGTAAAACCTGTATATTAAATGCACAAAGTATCAAAGGGAAATTGTCATAGACCACTAAAGGTAGATTTATAGAAAATGACACATTTTTGTCCGGAAAATATAAATGGCCACTAAAGATGAATGGCTATAAACTGTATAACAAGAAATTACAGTAAAAGAATATCACTGAATATATGAAGTGAATCAACACACAAGACTCTAAGATATAAACAGAATGAACAAAATTGTCTTAAAAGTTCCACTGCTTTTATTCTGACATTGTCCAAATCCAGATGTAACACTTTACGATGATCTGCTTGAGTCTGTTTGACAAATTGATACCCATGTACAGTATATGCCAATTTGACTGAATATGTTTGAAAAGACCAGGGGGTGTTTCACAAAGATCTTAAGTCGAACTAACTCTAAGTGTGACTTAAAAATTATGGAGAGCCATTTGTAACCTTAAATTTAAATACATTCAAAAGTGAAAAAACAAGTATTTTAGACTTTTCATAAATTTCACAGCAAGAACAGGAAATCTCCCATGATAATAGAAAATATGAATGATTTGAATCAACATTTTATGCCTTTTAAAATAACTTTTACAAAATATTTTCAGAGATGCTACGGCTTTCCATAATTTTTAAGTCCAACTTAGAGTTAAGTTCAACTTAGGATCTATGTAAAACACCCCCCTGATAACAGTGCATGGACAATTTTCTGCATAGCAACAACACCTAACTGCAACAGAAGAACACTAGTGGATCATTTAATTATTGCAAATGTTGGACCAACAGGTATACCGAGGTATAACATCACAGCATTATACTAAGATTGACAAGATTTGGTTGATTTATTCATTGGCAAGATAATATCTGATCACAAACATAATTAACTATCTATTTTCAACAACAACAACAATTCCAAGATAGCACAAAATTCAAAGAAAATTAAAGCCTTTTCAATCATGGTCATAATTTACGATTTTCACTAGAACTATAAGCTGGAAGCACGATTGGGGAAACGGATGGAATGCATACAATAATTAAAATAAGCTTGATATATATCAAACATGTACAGCCGAACTAAAAGCTCTAAAACACACAAGTGTTACAACTCCAAATGTTATAATTAGATTAAATTTATTTTGAATCCATTTTTTTTCTCAATTACGTGAGATATAGTGAAGCCTAGAAAAGTTAAACGATATCTTCAACTTTATGGGCAGCAAAGAATTCATTCTGCAAGTTTCCTTTACCACAAGGCCAAAATGTATACATCTCAAATCTCACTTTGCTCAATGTTTCTTTCCCATACACAGAGCATATTTAAGTAGATGGCCAAAAATGTATAAATGCACTTAAATTCAATCTACTTTGTTTTGTTTCTTTTCATACATGACGCAGATCTCAATGCTTAATGCTAGAAATATATCTTACAATCACTTTTTAAATTGTTACGTTGCTTTTTCATACGTAAAGCATATTGTACCGGCAATCATATATTTGATCTAACATAATAAACTTGCTATGCGATTTTACTGAACTATAATCTCTATACATCGCAATGCACATTGAAACTATATGTAGATCCAAAACACAATGCATGCACTTTTTCTAAATGATTTCATATGTATAACAACTTACGATTAAATCATACTAAATATTGCAACTATATTGGCTAATAATTGACACTACCTTTTCTACACAATTTCTAATCATCCTTCTTACGATCATAATGTACTGTCTATGGCAGCAATTTTGGCTAGTATATTTGGCAGCGTAAACATTTACTAATGATATTGAGTCGTAAGGACAGTGGAAATGTGGCATAATTTCTTCTCCCTGAGAAAAAGACAGATTTGTTGTATTAAGTTGCATTTCACAGAATCATTGGTGAAAATATCAAACAAATTGAATAAACCAAACCCTGCATAACTTCCACCTTTTCACACTGCAATAAGTAGTAACATTTTTGTAATTTGTCATTTTTTTCTTCTTCTGTACACGTACATGTTATACTGATGATAAATGAAAATACATTGTATACCTTGATCATAAGCCATTATCGTACCATCCCTCAATGTCAAAACGAGGGAGGGGAAAATGATAGAGAGAGAGAGAGATAGAGGGGGAAGGAAAAGGAGGGACTGAGTAAAAAGGGGAAGTTAAAAAAAAGGGGGGGGGGGGGAATAAAAACCCCAGAAAAGTCGCAACATAGGACAACACTGAGAGAGGTGAAGAGAGGAAATGAGTCTGGGCGACTCTAAAACACAAAACTTCCTTTTCTACATTTAGATTCCGTACCATTGTTGCATTCATGGTTACTCTATTGTTACCATCGGTATTCTAAAAAGAAAACAAATTTTCATTGTCAAATACATAGAAGAGTGTACTACTATTTCCTTTCATGTGTTCATCATCAGTTACTGAACACTATCATCACCTACATGTATTCAGCACCACTTGCATCAATTTAGACTGACTTTTGAATAATATTGTACAAGCCGCATTGATTCAGTTAAAACATGTATGGCAGTCACTGAGATACAAATCTGAATGTAAAATGATTTTTGCCAATAAAAATAGATACAGACTGTTAATTAGTAACTTGATGAAAAGTCCATAATTCTTAACATATCATGATCTTAAAGCAGTCTTATATCAAATCAATACAGATTTGTAACCTGTATTTAGAGTGTTCATCCTATTTGAATATTGATATAAACCAATTGACTTATTATCATAGTGTCAAAGTACACTATTTTACCTGACTGTTAATCATGTAATGCATGCATGGGTCATCAGATCAACCAAAGTAAATAAACGTGAAAACTTAATCGGATGAAAATCACCTACGATAAAAGCACCAACATGCATTTACGCACAAACGAGACTAGGTGTCTTCCTATGCCCTATTTCATACAACTTCTTATGAATAACAACTGCTAAAATTCAATGACAAATTTTCTCTCTCTTAGCCATTCAAATGCAATGATTTCAGTAGCTTATAATGGTTAAAAACATGTTTTATGAAACAGGGCCCTAGCTAGTCTTCAACTATCATATATTTTCCATCAGATTCATGAGGTCAGATATCATGCATCATTTTATTTCAAGATAGTAAATTCAATTTTTGTTGAATTCTGTAAGATTCTTGCTTTTCATGAAATCAGATTTCAGGATTACCTTTAAATCAACACACATATCAATTAGAAGGAGGGTGGCATTGCCAGACACAGCTAGGTCAGATTGATCAGGAAAGGTCCTCTAAATTTAGAATGCTTTCAGTAAACACAAATAAAGTTGACTCATGCGCACAGTGTACAGAACCCTTCAACTAAATTACAAGCAGATTTCTATAACGGACTTCCAAAGTTCCAAGGCAGTGATATTGACTTTGAGCTCCTGAACAAAATATATATGATTTGAAAAAATTCTCACCTGTAATAAGCTCCTCTGCTCACAACACACATCTGGATACACACATTCAAAAAAGTACCTTGTTCTAGTTAAAATCATTAAATACCAATTTAAATCCAAACCTTCCTTCCAAAACAGTCAATACAGATGCACCATATTCCAGAACAAGATTATTTCAGAAAAGTCAGGAAGCCTTCAAGTTAAGCACCAACTGTTACTAATTGAACTGGCTGGGTTCTTTTAATTTAAGAAACAATCATAAATAATCTGCCATTTTAGGCTTAGCAGCATATATCATAAGAATCGCCATACCGGTATGGCAAAGATGACAATATATTTCTGTCATTCCATCAGGGAAAAACAAATTTAACAAGTTTCTAATATTATAAAACAACATGTGAACACAACTTCACAAATGTATATAGAAGCATTTAATCTGGCAGGATTAAAAAGATAAAAAAGAATAGAATTGGCAATGATGGCAATTGAATGATGATGATGTTTTCCTGATTGCAATAGATTTTGTTCTTGTTGCACTTTGAGAGGCAGTAGATTGTGTTATCAGCTAGAGGCTGCTCAGGACCATAAGGCAGCCATTGTCCAAGCTAGGGGAGACATGATCCACAGGAGATACATAACATGGTGTAACGGAATGTAAATCATGGAATAATTCTGGTTCTTTACGATACTAGTGGGCTTGTTCTCTTGTAGAGACGAATGCATTCAATATCCTTCAATAAGCATGTCTGTATGTGGATTAAAGACAGAAAAAATGATTAAAATCAATGTCATCATTAATTATTCATATATACTTCAGGGTGAAGGTGAAACTCTCATTAATCATTGTAGCCTATCGTGTTGAAGATTGGTCAATGTAGTCGTATTATATTTATATGGGGTTCAATTTTGCCAATTAATTACAAATGGGAACAGAGAAAGATCTTGAAACTTTAAAGAGGAAATGAATAGTCATTTTCAATGCTATATTTCCTCATATTTGAAATCCACACTCCTGAACTTCGTAAGTATGATAACCAGATAATATATATACATGTAGTTCTTTGTTGGTTTGAGATGAAAAATAACATTTTATAAAGGAGTTATATTTCTCATCTCAGCATGATTTTCCTGTTGTCCTTGCCTTCTTGGCACTTCCTACAAATATATAAGTTTCTCCAGGGGAAATAAAACTCCCTTGGCAGTCAATCAAACGTTATCTTACACCCCCAGACATCAAATGAATATAGCACATTCATATACATGTAACAACAGAGGGTTATGAAGAAATATTAATTATAATTTATCTACCAGTATGATTGAAGAGCCAGAGGGAGGGAGCATTAACTCAGCGACTTTCATGTTAAATGATTTGAAATATTTCCCCTCTGACTAAAGAGATGATATATCAATATGACAATAAGGAATGAGGAAATGTGAATGACAGAATTATTTAATTTAACGATAAGATCCTCTTTGCAGCCTTCCTGTTTGTGATTAGATCCAAAAGATGTTCTCATTATTAAATCTTAAAATCAATTTAACTTTTGAACTTCCCTTTCGGTTTTGTAAGTTGAGACTATATGTAATGTGTCCAGTAGGCTCCTATATAGCCAAGCTTCCTGATGGTTGTGTCAAAAGTATTGAGCAGATCGATAGACTACATTCATTAAATCAAGTAAAATCAAATCAAATCAGTTTATTGACAGAAAATCCACAAATATACAAGAAAGGACAAAAACAGAATGTAACAGGATGCATGTTTGAATAGTGGAAAAAGATGATCATCCTGACATGGGTTTGTGACTTTGTGTTGTAAACAATGTGGATGCCTCATGCCTTGAGGGGCAATTGCCCTTACATTGTTCAGGGGGTGCTTCACAAAGTCGAACTTAACAATTATGGAGAGCCATTTTGAAGCCTTAAAATAAAATATATTAAAAAGCAAAAGTTGAATTATTTCAAACTTTTCATAAATTACACATCAAGTACATGAAATTTCCTCGGTAATAGAAAATATGAATGATTTGAATCAACATTTTATGCCTTTTAAAATAACTTTCACAAAATATTTTCATAGATGCTAATGGCTTTCCATAAATGTTAAATCCAACTTAGAGATAAGTTCAACTTAGGATCTTTGTGACGAAATACCAGCGGGTGTTCAGGCTAGCCCTAGCTCACTTACCACTTTGAGATCCTTGTTCGGCCCATCCAGCTCCCTGATGTAGGTACAGTCCTTACCATCTCCCCCTCCGATGGTGGATTCTTTCTGTACTAGCTTGCCATCCTCCACCGACACCGTCGACTGTCATTGAAAAGAAAAACAAATATGATTGTTT